>JBAMIB010161051.1:0-24227 GCA_037177415.1 Kaempferia rotunda
ACACCAGGACTTCAATTCTGCCTAGCTTCACTCACTAGGGCTTTTCACCTGGCTTCACTCACCAGGATTTTCTCCACTAAGTATCCAGTCAACACTGACCTACTTGGATTTCCGTTTAACAATCTCCTAGATAGCCAATTGCCCATACAATTTCTATCCATTGTCAAACATCGAAACACATAAGCTTGAACCAAAACTCAAGCTTATTCTGGTCATCCTGACCCAGGGACGATTGCCAACAATCTCCCCAATTCAACAATCTTCCAATGTATTGTCAAACATCGAAACCTTATGACCCAAGCTTGTCCGGTCAACATGGTCAACTTGACCTGGGGACAATTGCACCAACAACACCATCTCTGTCTCAGCTCCATTCGCTGACGGCCTCTCTCTACATTGGATCCCGACATAATCAAAGTCTCGGTCTTAAATCCTGACTTTGTCTATTCTCAACGTCACTTCACATTGACCTCACCTTTTTCGTCCTCAAGACAAGCTTACCCCTTATACGGCTCGCTGATAGTAACTGCAAATATTCAAGGACGCGTAGCATTCTACGAATGGAGGAGTGACCCCAGGATTTGTCCTATGGCCAGTCTAACTCTTTTTTGGAGTGCATTTTAGGCACTTTCATCTCAGTCATTATGGAGAAAGTGTGCATCGACAAGTTCGTTGATCAGTAACTTGACTATCCACGGTATTTGATCGGAACACATATCATCATCACTTGAGATCCAACAATAAGGTCCTTAGTTGCAAACACAAACTCATGTAGACCTTCATCTTCTCTTGCTGGCTTTGATCACATGATGTTACACAGACTATGGACCTCTGTGAGCGCTTCTCGAGTTATCTTGGTAGCTAATGGAAAACTTTCATAGAGTCTAACCGGTTACCTCTAGAATTAGTCGGTTCGAATAATTAAATACATAGATTAACAAAAAAAAAAATTGAAACTAAAGATACAATGACAAGTAATAAAACATTGCCCACACTTCATACAAACCACTTCTAATTCCTTTGAAACAATCAGAAACCGCTTCTAAAGATAAAATAAAACGGTTCTAAAACCCCTATTTTTTGTAGTGTATACGCTCCTCGACATCAGTAAAGAAAACAACAGTCACCTCTAACATTCTTCAACATTAAAAGTGATTTCCAAGGAGAAAGTCCTCTCTACAACATAGTCGCGCATAAGGTCTATGTAGTCTTAAATCCAAAATCATCATCTACGCTTTGGAAAGCAATTAACCATTTACAACTAAATTCAGAAATCTCACTGGATCATGCACCAAAACAAGCTTGAATTTCTGTATGTCTTCAAACTGTAAAACAAAATTCAGAAAGATCTTCCATGCATATCATCATCACTTGGGACCCAACAACATGGTCCTTAGTTTCAGACACAAACTCATGCAGAACTTCATCTTCTCTTGCTGGCTTTGATCACATGATGTTGCACAAGTTTGGATTCTCCTGAGCACTAGGCACATAGTAGTATTGTGTGGTTGTGTGAGGATTGTAGCTACTATGAGGATTGTAGTAGTGCATTGGAGGAGTGTAGTAGATTTTGTAAGGATTCACCGACTCCGGTGGCATTTCTTCATGGTGGTCCTTCTTGGCGGTCGCCTTCTTGAGCTCCTCTTGCTTAGTCTCCTTGTTCTTTTCCTTTTGGGGTTTCTCCTTAGCCTCCTCTTTCTTCTCTTCCTTGGCTTCTTCCTTCTTTGTTTCCTCTTTCTTTGGTTCCTCCTGCTTTGGCTCTTCCTTCTTCTTCTCCTCCTTGGCTGGCCCAATTGAGACCACATCCGTGTGCCAAAATTTTCTCAGTTTGGTAACAACATTCACGGGATCGACCGATCCTATCACTATCATTGTTTGCGCTTTCATATCGATTCCGATCGAATCGATTCCTGCTTAAAAAAATGTAACATAATTACTAGAAAGTGTCAAAGAGAGGGGAAAGATAGAGGGAGCTGTGGAGTGCCTTGATGGATTGAAACAGCCTTCATGGCCTTCTGCTTATCCTTTATATCATTCAACTCCAATTTAAGCACCATTTTCTGCAAATGAAGATTAGAACTTGGCAGAAAAATTTTCATTTTAAATAAAGAGAAGTCAGTAATGTTCTAAAGCACCAAAAGTAAAATAATCTTTACATAAAAAGCTAAACCAACCTTCATCGCTTGAATGAGAGGAGTTAATAGAATGGAATCTGAATGAACGAGACCAATTATATAGAGAGGGTGTCGTTTTGCCCGAGTTTAGTGAGAAAAAGATGGTTGGTGTTTCGTCAATTTGGCAGTCATTTTGTCCACGAAAGAAGAAAACTGATAAACTGTCCAAAGTACAGATTGGAGGTGTTTCTTTTTCATCGATCTCTGAACTTTATTCGTTTCTGTGCTTATTCGTCTCTGTGCATTTGTCCAATCTCTCTCACTGGGCACACTCAGCGTAATTCAATGGCGACTGAAGTTTTTAATAAACCCAGTGAGAAAATTAAGTTAAAAACTTTTGATAAACTCTGTCGGCAAAATGAGACTTTAATGTCCCACGACTACTGCACCTCGCCAAGTCATTTCGAATATAAATCATTGATCAAATATGTTATAGTGAAGTGTTTTTATAAGAATTTAAGTTAACACTAGCAAACAGCCAGATTCCACCCAAAGAGAAGGAAATTTGGCATACAGAGAATATGAAATATCCAACGTTCACTGATACATGAATTATACCCTATGCAATAGGCTTGAATTAACTAAGAGAATTTTGGATAAGTTTCCAACTCCAGCTCCTGCAATAGGGTTTATGAGCCAAGGAACTAAATTAGCTTCCACTTTAACTGTAAGCACTGCAAGCCAATTTTTGGTACGGTGGAGTCGCAAATCATGAGTTTATTAGAAACAAGATAGAGATTTGTTGCCATGCGGTATATAACCAGACATGTAGTTCATGAATACCATTTGACAGAAGCTGCTCTCCTAGACAACATGATGCTTCAGTAGTATAGTTAGCAAAGTCCTCTTTATTTAAAAAGCTAGTACTGGATCGGAAGTATGTTAGAATCAAGCTCCATATTTAGGTGCTTTCCAAAGCTTAAACGCCACCTCATAGAGAAAGCGATCAGCAAGTATTGCGAGATTACCTCCTTGCTGCATGGCAACATGAAAGCAAATGTCAAGTTACAGACCGTTTAGACGATAGATGATGTATAGAAAATCAAGGGATACACTGCAATTTGCAGCTTCTTTTTGCATGAACTAGAGGCAAACTAAATTGCCCATAGATGACGTTCAGAACAAAGAAATTCATCTGGTTTTTTACCTGAAATCAGTCTTGTACTCATGTTTGAAAGTAATAGTCACAGGCAAATGTGAAACATGCATTCCTCTTTCTGAATATCAAACGGGCATCCTCTTTGATTTGGGCCTCTGTTATTGCTTTCATTATTTTAAGCAATACTAGATAGTCAAATCATCTTAATTTTCAGTTGGAAGTTTAAGTTAGATTTCAAATTCATCAAAAGTTTGCATATAACTTATACTTATCGTGCACAAATTTACTGTAACGCTCTATTTGGGAGGAGGAGAGGGAAGGTTAATAAGGGGAAAGGGAACTTTTAACCTCGTTTGAGAAAAAGTGAGTTAACGAGGTGAAGAGGACGGAAGGGTAGCATTAACCTTGCGCAGGGGGAAGAGGCAGAATTCCTTGCACTCCAATTTGGGGTGCAAGAAAGGGGAGGGGAACCCAAAAAAAAAAAAAAATTCTAGTTTTATCCTCGAGCTGTCGGAGCTTGAAGAAGAGGAGGAGATGGTCGAGGCTCTCCGCGATCTGGCTCAAAGGATGATAATGCAGCACGCTCGTGCCGATCATCACCCTCGATCTCGTGTGGCAAAGTTGCCATCTAGATCTCAATCTAGAAAATTGTCTTTGAGTCTGTGTGTTGTTCCAGGGCCAATCACCGCAGCAGAAGCCTCCCTCTGCCGGTGAGGGATTCTAGGGTTTGGGACGCTGGAGGAAGGGGATTCGGGTGATTTCGTTTTCTGGAATTTTCTAGCGAAGTGAGGGGAGAGGTACGGAAGGGTGGGGGGTTTCGTAATTGGATGCTGTCGGCGGCGAGGAGGGTGGATGCCAGAAGGGGGCTAGGAGGCATGGAGGAGGAAAACGAGCTCGAGGAAGGCGAGGCGTACTCCGGTCAGGAGGACGGCCGATGCATCGACCCTGATGCTCTCTCCTACATCGTAAGTCCTCCCAATTGATTCCCCTCTTATTTGTTTGTGTTATTTCCTTTCTCGGATAACTCTTGGAGATTCTGTATATATTCATGGCATGTTGGAACTCTAAGAAAACTGGTTATCTGATGTAGTAACTTTTTGTTTGGTCATACATTTGCATTACTGGTGGCTGGGTTGTATTAATGAGTTTATGATCTTAAACTTCACGTTTTGGAACAAGTAGGTATATGTCTAAAGATGAACTTTTTTGTTCGGGTTAAAAAAAGGGATCATTTGATAGTCCAAAATCACAAAGTTCCCTTCTCAAGTCTCCAATTGTCCTTGTTCTCAACTTAAGCTCCATTTACTTACATTATGGATCAGAGAAGGTCATAAAAGTTTTGCCTTGAAGTTCTGAAATTTTGTGTCACATCGAAATGTATGACAATTGTTGCCGCCTAATCAAGTAATCGTAGGAAAATGGCTTGCAAGTCGTTAAATGAATTCTAGAACATATTGACACTTTTTTTTTGTCCTGAAACTTTGGTGATTGTATTGTCACAAGTTGTGTGATATTATCTTTTTTAATTTTATTTTCAGGACGAGAAAATACAGGATGTTTTGGGACATTTTCAGAAAGATTTTGAAGCTGGGGTCTCTGCAGAAAATTTGGGTAAAGCAGAATATTTCTGCCAGGAACTTGTTAAACATCAATATGTACTGATTTCTTGGTTAACGAGGACTCATCCAATTTACAGGCGCAAAGTTTGGAGGATATGGTTCATTCTTACCTACTTATCAACGTTCTCCTTCCATTTTATGTCATGCTAAAAGTCCACATAAAGTGGGAAATCAAAATGTCACAAAATCTCCCTCAGTTGAGGTGCGCAATTGGTTTTAGGTTTTGTGATAAATCCCATTAGAATGTGCTTCATGTAATGTTCTGCAACAAAACTCTGGTTATTCAGCATCATTTTTTTTTCACATTAGTTATGCAAAGTACATGTCTTTTGCTGGTTCAAATATAAGAAATTTATTCACAGAACTATTGCCAAATGCTAGATGATGTTTATTAGTTAGTAATCAAGATTATGAGTTTGCCATCTCCTATTCTATAGGTTACAAACCAGAACACTTCAATTATGTTGAATTCATCTTTTCCCAAAAGTAATGCTACAGTACTTCCATTAGTGGACAATTCATGCAAACGGGATAACTCTACAAATAAACCAAACATTCAGGGTCCTAGTTCTCTGCGGACACCATTTAGTAAGACAGCTGATGATTCTGACCACAAAACACTGAAGCTTCGAATTAGAGTGGGTCCTGACAACAGCTTGGCTCGAAATAATGCTGCTATTTACAGTGGTCTAGGCCTATATATTTCTCCATCATCATCTTCTGAGGAAAGCCCTGATGGAAGTAATGGATTTTTTCCTGAACCACATGATACATCTGATGAATCTCCTAGGACCATTCTCCAGGTAAATTTGCTTTTATCTATCATCATCTTAGGTAGGATGTTTTTGTTTATTAAATAATTCTAATTAATCCATTTGAGCAGCTTATGACATCTTTTCCTATTCCTGGTGTCAATTTACTTTCACCGCTCCGTGATTGTTTATTTCACTTGATTGAAAAAGATCTCCCTTTGAACAAACCATACAAACAAGGGAAATTGTCCAAGGAAAGGTCTGAAACTACTTCTGGCTTTATTGACTTTTCTATACGTTCAAGAGAATCAAATAGTCAGCCTGAGAAGCCAACTAAGTTGAGTCAGCAGAATGGGAGGTCAAAGGGAGTTAAGTACCTGGAAGACAAAAGTGCTGTAATCTTGAATAGGGAAGTTGACATAGAAGCTCGACCAGCACAAGAGCTTGCCTCTGATTCTTTTGGTAGGGTTTCTTCCAATTCAAAAAATATTAAAAAAGCAGAAGGGCATATAGGTGAAAACATTACACTTACTGAAACTAAAACCCTGGATCACCCATTGGGTATCAGAAAGGATTTATCAAGGGACAAGCCCATTACAGGTCCTACAAAAGATAGACAGTTTGAGTTGATTGATAGCACAATAGATAACGGGGTTGGCTACTTGGCGAATAGAATCAATCAGTCAAAAGGAAAATTGAGTGAAAAAACAAGCATGACAGAAAGGGCATTAGAGGATCAAAATGCAGATTTTCAAAAGAATGGGAAATCTGATCTCCAGAGAGAAGTGAGGCTCAAGACCGATAAAGATTCTGAGATTCCCAATGCTGACATAAGTGGAGAGAAGAGGAGGAATGAACAAGTAGCTGAAGCTGCTAATCAGACTAAGCAAAGTTCTCCATTCAAAGACATGGTGCTGCAAAGGAAGGACCAATTATCTGACAAGAAAAGTAAAGTAATCACAAGTCAATCTGATTCTGGAGAGGTTGCGAAAGCCAGTGTCTGTGGAAGCTTAGCCACAGCACTAAATGAAAAGAGGAAAAATTTGGAGAAGAAGTCCAAGGGTAAAAAACCACTTAAATATCCTAGTGGGTCTTGCACTAACGAACCCTATGGAAATAGCAATTGGGTTGTCAAAGCTGAAGAGACTGGAGTTGGTTCATCGAATAATTTAAAGGTCAAGAATAAGGCCATGAAGCACAAGGAGGAAGAGTCCATTTTGCCTTCTCAGCCAGTCAAGGAAAGGTCTGGTGGTAAAAAGATGGGGAGCTCTGTAGCTTTAGGTACATCTGCGGGTGAACCAGTACCTGTACCTTTGACTTGCAATGACCCTGCTGCAGATGCAACCATTGCGCCTCAAGCCTCCATTGTTATTGAAGAGAATTGGGTACAATGTGACATTTGTCAGAAATGGCGGCTCTTACCATACGGTACAAATACTGGTCATTTGCCTTCCAAATGGCAATGTAATTTGCTGAATTGGTTGTAAGTGCCTCTTCATCGACACAGTGCACTGTTTCTTTGCTTATGCTTATTTGCATATTACCTGTCATTTGTGGTTTAATAATTGATATTCTTGTGTAGGCCAGGGATGAATAGTTGCCATTTCAGTGAGGACGACACAACAAATGCTCTGCATGCATTGTATATTGCCCCAATTTCGGAGAATGTTGCTAGCTTAGATGGTTTTGGACATTCTGTTGCTAGCACATCTTTGGCTAGTGGAGTTCATCTTGGAGTGCCTACTATAAAGAAGAAAAGTTCTCAAAAAGATGCTTCAGTACTAAATCAATCAATCTCTACAGAGTTTCCAATCGCTGTAAAAAAGGAGGACCAGATATCTGTTAATGATACTAATCAATATCTTCCTGCTGAGATTAACTTGTCAAATAAGGGGACAGTTGGTACTCTAGCCAAATCGTCTGATTTCAGAAAAGAAAAGCCTAAGCCAAAGCAAAAAGACAAGCATAAAAATCATGGATTCTATCCAAGTGGAGGTATTGTTTTTGCTTGTCAATCTTTTGACTATATGTATAAAATAAGTTGTATCTTTGTCCTTTTCAGGTAATCAAAGTGAAAAAAATGAGAAGCATTCAAAATCAAAAGGCAAGAGAATGATTGATCAAGATGGTCTTAGAACACCAAAGAAGCACAAGAAAGAAAGCTTGCGGAGCTTAGAATATGATATAAAAGGCAATCCATCACCATCATCTAACAAAGTAAGGAATGATGTTCAGTTTTTCAATAATGGACAGATCAAGGATCATCTCAGTACTTCAGATGTGGAGAAGTCCCTTTCTACAAAGAAGAAACTTATGCGCCATGAGAGTCAGCACAACCAGAAAGGGTTTATGACAAGCCAAAATGAGGATAACAGGGTTAATATCAAAGACATTTTTAGTGAATCGGAGAGTGTCCAGGATAAAAAGGCTGACTTGTTAACGTCTGAAGGAAAGATATCCAAGATTAATAACCTTAATAACAGGATGGATAAAAAGCAAACAATATCTAGAACAATTGCCAATGGAGGTTACTTACCCGATGAAATGGATGAGGAAGCAACCAATTTAGTCGAAAAAGAGTGCCCCTCACGTCGGAGCCAGGAGAATGCAGCATTTTCAAGAGATTTGGACTTTGGTTCCTTGAGGAGGGATTCTACAAAGACTAGGGGTACTAACTCTGTGCAACCTAGTTTAGCAGCTAATTCTAGTTCGTCAAAGGTTTCTGGTTCCCAGAAAAGTAGATCCAATCTTCCAGAGTCAAAGGGTTCTCCTGTTGAGTCAGTTTCTTCATCACCTTTGAGGATACCAACTATGGAAAAACAATCGCGTAAAAAGGTTTCTGATAAAAAATATGATACTAGCACTGATTACTCTGTATTGAGAAGCCCGAAAAGATGTTTAGATGTTGAAGTCGATGGAAGAAACAGACCTTCAGCAAAGCGCAGGAAGGATATAGTCTCTTCTTTTCAGAAACAATCTATTGAAGGTCATAAAGCAGCAAATTCTGCTATTCTGGATTCTTTGGGAGGGACTGTCGATCACTTGGAGAAGGGAAGAACCCGATCAACTGTTGGCAAATTTGAAGAAAAACTACTTGTGAAGCAGAGTGTCCATGATAAACTTTTGCCTATTGAGAATGGAGATAATCCATACAAGGACGATTATCAGGACATAAAGAAAGTAAACAGGCAACACCAAGTAGTTGACCCCACTCACCGTACGTCTAGCAAGTGCTCTTCAGGGTCCAAAGAGAAACATCGAGATTCCAAGTCTGATTCAGACAAAAGTAGGATTAAGGCTTCTTGTTCTCATTCTGATAACAAAGATTTGAACTCTGCAAATAATGCCAGGAGCTACAGACTTGAGGTTGCGACTGATTCCTGTAGGAATGGAAAAGATGACATCCACGGCAAGTATGCGAAGGATTGCTCGCTGAAGAAGTTGACATTTGCTTTGCAAGATAATACGGATGCGAATGATCCTTCTATGCTTTCCAGTCAACAAAGAAATTTAGATTCAAAAAATGCAGTTACTGGGGCTAGAAGTTTGAAGCCAGAATTTCAAGTGACACCTTTAGAACATGAGAAAATAATGAACCAAAATGGTTCACATAAGGCTCGTATCCCGGATCTTTTGTCTGGACAAGCGAAATCAGAGTTCAAACTAGCTTCTGGAGATAAACAAGAGACTCAAGCTCCTGATATTGTTTCTTCACCATTCAAGCAGCAAAGGTCGGATGGTGAGATGGTTGATGCAGTAACTACTGATGCCTTGAAAGTAGGAAAACAACATAAGCATCCAGATAGCCATACTGGAGTACACCATAGTAATATGAGGCATGCCCTTCCTGGTGGTCCTGACACATCCAGTCCAACAAGAAAGGAAAACTATACTCTCCTTGTTAAAGAGGCAAGAGATCTTAAACACACAGCCAATCGCCTAAAGGTAAATCTACTCTCACAAATCACTCTGACCCTTATTCCAATGTGATTATAAAATTTGTTTGCTCCTTACAAATGATTCTCTTGCAGATTGAAGGACGAGAGCTTGAAAGCACTAACCTATTCTTTCAGGCTGCCTTGAAATTTCTCCATATTGCCTCTCTTATAGAACCTGCCACTTTTGATAGTGCCAAGCTAGCAGAAGCAGCACAAATGTACTTTGAAACAGCAAAACTTTGCGAGTAAGTTAAAAATTACATGAATATTAAGTTGTTCATAATTCTAAATGCATAGTTTTATGTTGGTATGCTCAAAAGCTTCACGGTGTACTCCAAGTCTTAATTTACTGTCAAATGGACAGATAAAATCGTGTAGCCTATCCCAATGCTGCATTATTTTTATATCTAAGTAATATGGAATATGTCGTTATCTTGACAGATTTGTAGCCCGTGAATGCGAGAGAATCAAGGACATGGCTTCAGCTGCTCTAGCATACAAGTGCATCGAAGTGGCTTTTCTCAAGGCTGCATACTGTAAAAATCCGAATGCAAGCAGAGATCGACATGATTTGCAAGCTGCTTTCCAGTTTCTTCCTCCAGGTTTGTAAAGTGTGGCATTTCTATTAGTTGTGCATTCGATGTTTCAATTATCTCCCTTCTAAATAATTTAGGATCATATTTGCTTATTTTCTCACAGTTCACTAAAGCCATGCTAGGGTAGTTACTCTGATTAGTTTAATTGTACTTATTCTACTATCAGCGTGTCTACACCCACTTCAACTTTAATAAAAGTAGTATGCCCAAGGCGTACTTTCAAAAACAGAATCCAGATGAGATAATTATGCTCTCACCTATCGCTGCAAGCAATTTCATTTTCTGGTTTTAATATTCAGTGAATGATTAATGAGGTGGCACATACATGTTGAAAAGAGACCTTGTGATGATTATTCTGTCTGAGAACGGGGAAGATGGCTGCTGGGACACGTGGAGCCGCGGTGTCGTCCAGGTTGACCTTGTGGAGACCTTGGCGGAGAGCAACGTCGAGCTCAACGGATCTGCACATCACAGAACGACTAATAGATGGAAAACGTTAGAGACCGGTCTAAGGGAAAAAGTCCCCGACACAGGTACTCCGATGCTCAAGTCAGTGGATCGGTGCAGGGAGGAGAAAACTGTAGAAGTTGCAAAGCTTCAAGATGTGTTTCACGTACTTATGCCTCTGGGTGGAGACTCCATTTTATAGTGTGGGTTTTACCTTGTGCTCGATTCTCGATGCGTTTCCAGAGAAGCTTAGACAATTCTGATAGTTTGACAACCTTCCTTATTTGGGCATACCACTTCTGCATTTAGCGGGCTTTGGAAGGTTTCGTCGTACTTGTTGCACAGAGCATATCCTCCGACAACTGATCTTCTTACGACGGTTACACTAGGCGACAAGAGGGGTAGATTGGGTCGTTCGACCCAGGGTCCCCGTCTAGATTTACCAAACGACCAACCGAGACCCCTCCCTTACCCGACCAAAACCCCGTGTCCGGTCGGCCTTCAGTCAGCTGTAGGGATGGACTCGGTCTTTTTGGGAACCTAATTCTTTTGTTGACTGACCCTTTGGTCGGGCGAATACCGTCTTGTTATCCAACTGGGTGATTATGCATTTGATGCACTTGATGCTGCTTCTTCACTTTAGACCACTCGACTCCTGACTTGGAGGATGCTTTGGGCGATACAGACCCGCAGGCCGGTCGCCTAATGAACCTGCTTGTTCGGCCCGTTCGGTTGGGCTGCTTCGGGGGATGCTCTGAGCGGGAATGGCCTGGGGACCGGTTGGCTAATGCATCCACTCGGCCAACCCGTTCGGCCAGGTGCTGATTATCTTGGTCCTCCTTGACTTGGACAGCCAACTCGGCTGGCTCCCTTGACTTTAACGCAACTTGGGGACTTGCCTTATCCACCGCATCATATGACATACAATTTAAGATAGGAAAACATTTATTTGAGTACAAAAATATGCTAGTTCAGCTGATGTTGCCTTCTGACTCGATAGATCCTCTTGGTTCGCTCCAAAAAGTTGGAACTTTATTTGCTTTTTATCTATACACAATATTAGTACAATTGTATTTAAATGCCTTTAGATTTAGTTTTACTGGTTAACATTTATTTATTTTTCCCTGTTTATATATTGTGTATGTTCAAATACTTAGTTAACCAACAGTTGCTTGGCCTAGTAGTAAGTAAGCTAGATCCATAGGCTTTCCGGCAAAGGTCTAAGGTTTGAATCTATATAACAGCACTGTTGAGTAAAGATTTAACCTTGCTGTTCTGCGTAAACAGGGAATAGTTTCACATTTAACGCAGCTTAGGGATATCTGGTTGCCGTGACCAAAAAACTGAGTTTCCAACTCCATAGTAGTTTACTTTGTTGATTAGATTCTGACTGTGAAATGTTGAATAGGATATTTTGCAATAGCTAATTAGCTATCATGATTCCCTTCACCTAATCATGGCTTTATATTTAAATATGTAATTTTTTTATTAAAGTAAGATTTTTTGGTAATTAGTGGTGGAAGTTGTATGATTACCTTTCAAAAGATTATATTTTCTTCTCCCAATTTATTCTTACTTTTCTCATGTTAATTATTAAGCATAAGATGCATTGATTTTTTTTATTTTTGTTTTGCTTTGTATTTTAGGTGAATCACCATCTTCTTCTGCGTCTGATGTTGATAATTTAAACAATCAGGCGTTATTGAGTAAGAATGCTTCAGTGAAGGGTGTAAGTTCTCCTCAGGTTGCTGGCAACCATATTTTAGCTGCTAAGCATCATCTTCAAGTTATGCGGTTGCTTCATTATGTAAGTATACATGCAAATTTCTTATTATGTTTCTATGAAAAAATAATGACTGACTGATGGCCTGGTATAAGTGTTTCATAGAATGAATCTTGATTTTAAAATTTCCTTTTTGTTTGTATTTGTATGTTTACAATGTGCTTCATTGCAGACAAATGACCTAAACTGTGCATTCGAGGCAACACGGAAATCACAAATTTCGATTGCAGCTGCTAGTGCCAATCTTGACAAGGACAGGCCAGATACCCTGTCTTCAGTGAGAAAGGCTCTCGATTTCAACTTTCATGATGTGGAAGGGTTGCTTCGACTTGTAAGACTTTCACTGGAGTCTATTGGACATTAAAGCTGGCAATATGAGAGCTCTTCTCTGAATAGACCTGTAGAAAATTTTCAACTACTGCAGTCTCTTCTTTGGTGGATATCCTAGGGTGAAAAATAATTTTCTGCTGCAAGTCAAATAATGCTCGTCTCTTGAATGGAGTGGACACTGGACACTGGACACTGGACACTTTCTGGTTGATTCAGCCGGAAATTGGTAAAGAGAAACTGGCTTGCAAATTTTTGTATGGTGGATCTTGCAAGCTTTGTTGTCTTACATACTGACAAAGGGATTAGACAGCCAACCAAATTGCATGAGAAATGCATATGGGTTGTATTGTCGCCAGTCTGCCGCTAAACAAAACTGGAATTTGCACGAGCTGATGGTGCTGTGCGCCTAGATATTGATATTCACTCACTATGGCAAGGTTCCATGCTCACATATGTCGTTGTTAGGATTTTCTTAAGAGACATCTGGGAGCATGCCTGGAACTGGTACACGCATGAAATGCTCTATAAAAGCAGTCACCAAGTGCTGGCGGTCAAAAACCTCTTTCAAATGATTGAAGCTCCATTGCATCTGATACAACCAGCACGGTAAATCCATGCTCTTGCGTTTATATGAATCCAGTTATTGGCTTGAACTAATACTTGGAGTTTTTTTTGTGTCTGCCATATTGCTCATATTTGATATTTTTACCCCCAGGTTTTCTAGTTTATCATCAATGAGGTAAACTACATTCCTTGTTTAAAGGAACCAATCAAGTTGGTGTTCTTCTAACAGAATCTTCTGCGTACCATACTGTGAGAGGTTAATTCACCTGGGATTTTTCATTTTAGTTTCGATCGTTTTCGCTAATATTATCTTTGGTTGCTTTGCAGGGTGTATCTATTCATATCAGTGTAAAATATACTAAGAATAGCAACAGCTGGGAGGCCGCAGCAATGTTCATGTTCATATCAGTCTTCCGGCCAAGCTGTGATAGTGGTAAAACTCTTGAACTAGTATTAGGAAGATTCAAATCTTAGCAAGAAAGGAAAAAATAAAAGTAAAAAAATAAAATAAAAGTATGGTCCTTTTTTTTTCACAATCATTAAATAGGTTTCATTATTTTGATTATTATGAAAGGGAAGTCTCATAATCAATTGGCTAAGGTCGAGAGTTTGAATTAGTTTTAACGTTATTGCTATCGCTCCGAACTATGATCGTCTCGCATTGATTTGGCGTAGGAACACTTTGTCGTTAAAGATTAAAAAAAAGGAGATGTCATCAACTTAAATATATCTATTATATGTTTCTTTATCAAGACTAATCATGCGCACACAATGTGTAATATAATATATGAATACGATAAATTAGATTTGATAAGGATGCACTGAGCCTCTGTAGTAGTACAATATAAGTCCATGTAGTAGTACAACGCAAGGAGGAAGCTCGCGAATCCTAAAGCAAACTATGTAATAAACTCTTTGTCATAAAAAAAATGAATTTATTTTTTTATATCAGATATTAAAATGATAAGAACTGATACTGTACTTAATCTTGGCCAAAAGGCAGAGAAAGATGTGTTTTCTAATGTCACCGACCTAAAGTATTTATAGAAGTTTCTCTACTTGCGGTGTTGTTAATTTTAAGATATATGACTAAAGAGAATATAGTAGTGCAATATCTATTAATGAGAAAAAAATTTTAATAATACGTCGCACATGAGTTTTGAACTCTAGATCTGGGATTGTAATAAGAAAATTTTATAATAATACGTTGCAGATAAGTTTCGAATTCTAGATCAATAATTGATTAATGAGAAATTTTTTTAATAATACCTGCAGCTGAGAGATATTAATTTTATCATGTTTCATTAAATTAATTAGAAAATCATATGTAATGATGTTAGATTCTTAATAATATAGTAAGATATAGTTTCTTGTCTAATTTGGCTTACTACATGACAATATTCACATCTTGTCCCAATACTTGTACAAGGATATATTGTAATTTATTTTGAAAATTGAAAACTAATAAAAGTGAAGGGTTTTATTTGAAACTATCTACTTACCACCTCCATCGTGAACAATTAATAACGGGGAAAGGGAATATTCATATACATTTTCATTAATAATTAGGGTAGTGAATATTCACATGCATTTTCGTTGAAATTGGGCCATTATGTTAAATGGGCAAAGGTTGTTTCTAATAAGGGTAGCAGCTCATGTTATGTCATGTGGTAAAAGGCGATTCGTTCACCCCCAGTCCCCCGCCAATCCATCCCCAGGTCAACACAGAGGAGGTAAATCACGGGTGACCTTGGCTATTAGCTATTAGTGTAAATGGTCAAGGCATGAGAGAGGTATATGCTCGGACGTGTTGAGTTTCGACCTCTTGACCTTATGTGATAACCTCTCATGTCTTAACCATCGCACCGCCCCGAGAGCACATGTTATGTCATGATAGGGTGGTAAATGAACTAAAATTTGATGGTGTTAAAGCTTGTTTGATAATTTAATTGAGACAATCTAAGTCTAAAATGAACTAAGCCATTGAAATGATTGTTCAAGTTTGGTTTGATTTTTTTTAATGAGTTTGAAAAGTTTGATTGTTTAAAACTTTTACATTTTAAAGTTGTTTGGTTGATTATTGAGTTTAATAATACAAACTTATTTATTCATTTTCTTTATTTATTTAGCATGTTTATAAGAATTTTACGAACGTCGTTCATGAATATTAACTAGCCGAATACATGTGTCAAGGTTCTAAATTTGTTAGGTGCTAGTTGGGTTCTAGACCAGTGTCTAGTGCTTAGGCTGCCTAGGCGAGGACTAGGTGTTGCCAGGTGAATTCCATGGTATCAACATAATTATATATTAAATCACATTCTATAACATTAAATTTAAAATGAGTTTAAAATTATACAAATAATAAAATATTAAAAATTTATTCTAGTTCTTCTCCATGGATTTTAATTAAATTTTTATCGGACACAAATTCAATATTATCAAGGTTACATTTCATTTTTTTAAATTGGGATTTAAATTTAAAAGCCCAAAATAAAAAAATCATGAAAATTCGACACTATTTCTATGACGTCTAGACGATTCAATTGATTAGTCGGTGTCTAAGATTGTGAAATCCCACTTAGGCGCCAAGGTCGCCTAGGATGGCCGACTAGTATATTTTCAGTGTAGCTGGTGCCTAGCGCCTAAGTAGTGCCTAGGTGGCCGTTGGTTGATTTTTAAAATACTTGTATATGTTCAAATTTGTTCAAGTTATTTAAGTTTATTTATTTAATTAATTTTATATATATTGAACAACATCAAACTTGTTTAAGTATCTTGAGAGCCCCCTATGTTCATCGTAAATGAGTTGTCCTTCCGCATAATAAAAAAATGAGAAAATTTAAAAAAAATTAAAATGTTTATAAGGTTTTTAATTAATTAATTAATTAATTAATTAATGAAACATAAAATCGTTAATATTTATTAAAGTAAATTATCTTTGTTTCGGGTTGAGTCGGTTCATGCCGTTTTACCTCTATCATATCTAGTTTAGTTTAACCTGAAATAGAGAGTTTTGTATAAACATTTTTGTTACAATTATGGACAGATGACTGCTTGGGGTTTAAAGCTCGGAGCCTCTGCCCCATGCCTTGCTTGCTTAACATCGCTGAGTAATTCTTTCAATTTTTTTTTAATAAATATTGTAAAGCCTATTTGTCGACACGAATATTCTTATCGCTACTGTTTGTTATTGATTTTTTTTTTAACTGAATAAACTTTGTTTTTTGAAAACCTTCAGGATGATTGTTTTTTTTTTTTTCCGTTTGTGAATAAAATAGAGCAAATTGATGAAAAATCAAAGAAGATAAAAGCCAGAACTTGTACTAAATCCTCTATTAATAATCTGTCATTAGTAATTAAATACGATTAATATGACAGATGGCTCGTGCTTTATGCTACTTTTACTCTAAGGTGTGGATAAAGAAGGGAAAAAAATTTATGGTAGAAAATTATACTCGGAGGGAGAGAAGAGAAAGGATGAATAAATCTCTTCCTTTATTTACTTATTTATCTTGATCGAGAAAGATGGATATTTACTAGGTAATGATGTAATTTTGTGAGTTAAAAATGGTACATGCGTCAATTTTTTTGGTATATAGTGTAATTTTATAAATGCAAAAGGGTACTAAATCCTCTATTAATAATCTGTCATTAATAATTAAAGAAGGAAAAAAAATTTGTGGTAGAAAATTATCCTCGGAGGGAGAGAAGAGAAAGGATGAATAAATCTCTTCCTTTATGTACTTGTTTATCTTGATCGAGAAAGATGGATATTTACTAGGTAATGATGTAATTTTGTAAGTTAAAAAGGGTACATGCGTCAAATTTTTTTTTAATATATATTGTAATTTTATGAATGCAAAGGGGTACATATGTCAATTTTTTTGGTATATAGTGTAATTTTATAAATGCAAAGGGGTACATGCGTCATTTTTTTTTCATCCTCTGCTTTCCGCCCGATTTCGAGGGGATCAATTTTAACTCAAAAATGATCCGCGGATGGATTGTCTTTCTCTTCCCTCTAAAAATTTTAATGAAGTAAACAATGAAAATTTTTCCACTATGAAAATTTTTTCACTGTAAATTTTTTTTTTTTAATTTTACTTTCCGATCTCCTAAGTAAACAGAGTATTAGTGTTTGCAAAAACTCATTTGAACACTCGGTCGAGATGCCATTACCAAAACCCCACTACACGAAGTCGGCTTTGACCAAATTAAACGTGGTGTCTGGTGATTAGACAAGAGTGCAAACGGCTCGAAGAATGGTGGTGCGACTTGCCATCCAACCGGTCAAATTGAATCCAACCCAAAGGTAGATTCAACCTGCGGCATATAATAGTAAGTCATCAATTAACAAACTTCTACTGAAAATTCAGTACCGTGATAAGTTTATTACGATTCTAAATACTCTGTAATACATTTGTTATTTCTTAAAGTAAGTAATAAGTTTATGAAAAATAAATATAAAATAGATGTTGCAATTAACTTGACTGTTAAATTCTAAGTAGCAGTCCCATTCAACACCTAACATCCATCCAAAGCTCTTCTCATATTTTATAGACAACAATTACTCTTGTTGCAAAGGATTATGTAATAAATGCCTGGCCATGGATTGGTACGTGTTCATCGACATTGCTAGCAACAAGTCCCTGGTTCCATTAAAAACTAGATGGAATGTAACAGTATTAGCATAGAAAAATAAGCAAAATATCATTACAAAACTTAGGTTACAGGACAATGTTTGGGCTAAGACAAGCAATCAATGGTGCATTTTGTTTTCTTTTGAAACATGCGATGGACATGTTTAAAAAAATATAAAAGGGCAAAAACCAAGAAAGAAATCAAGTGCATCAAAGTTCCACCATCTTACGGCATAAACCAGAGAAGACGGCTTTTTTGATAAGCGGATGGGTATCTTCGGTGAAGATCTCAGCCTCCAGTGTTTCAATGTGTGGCCAAATCTGACAAAATATTGAAGGCACATATTATCAGTATATATATATATATATAACGGACACTGCAATAAGATAGATACTAGATGATATTGGATCAAATAGCACTTAAAACCGAATCGAAATTGTCATTTTCCCTGAGAGAATGTTAATATTAAATGCACAGCTGTTGAGCAACAAACACAGGAGGTTGGTCGAAATGAAAAAGACTAACCTCTGTTGCATATTGCCTTGAAATTGCTTTGAGGTAACCCAATGTGCACAGGCACCACTGATCTTGTTCCTTGACGTCATAGCTATGAATTACTCTTTCACCATTATTTTCACTGTTGTAGATTATTATCAGATTTCCAGAGGATGTTGAATCACAACTCAGCAACAGAAAATAATGGAAATTACCTTTCATCTTTTTGGCCATTATCATGGTCTACCTCCATGGAAGGTGGCTCTTCCAAATCTACGGACATAGCGTCGATCTTTTCAGGACGCAGTTTTGGCAAATCTCCATTATCAGATACAGGCGGCAGCCGCTCCGTAAGCACATTTGTGAAGCTTTTATATAAAGACACAAATAATATCTGTACAAGAAGGTCAAAAGAGAGCCTGTGAATAGAAAAGGCATGGTGCAACACATTCATTGGATTTGTTCGCATGTTTAACGTATCCCTTTTTCTGGGCTGTTAACGATTCAAACCAATTGTAGAGTGGCAGTTGCTGCCTTGATCCAGATTTACTACTCTAGTCAAGCATTACAAAGTACATCTAAGCATAATTAGTAATGGTGGTTAATCAGACAGACAGACCTTATTTTCTTCGAGAGCTCGAGCAAATAGAGCTTCCTTGGCTTCCAAAGATTCTCGTACGGATACTTCTTCCTCTTTTGCCTTCTCAGCATATCCTTTTAGGCGCTTCAATCTTCCTGGTTTTTCAGCTTGCACAGGTTGACCATCCACAACCTCAAGCCTAGCATCAGCAGCCTCAAACTCCTTCAAAGCCTTCAATGCAGTTTCCTCAGCTACGGAAACACCTTTCTCAAGTGTTCGAATTTCCTTCCTCAGGTCAGCGATGCGGTTGTAAGTCTTGTTGATTGCATTCCTAAGAACCTACAGAGGAAGAGATTAACAGGTTAATGAGGAAGTTATTCTTGTTAGTTGATTTGGGTTTGCGAACAAAGATTTTGTTTTAGCACACATAAAGTAGTACACTGAACTACAGCTATCAGAATCAAGATACAACCTAAAATGGCAAAGAGCTTGTATAACCAACTCGTAGGACCTAAAATAAAAATCTCATACTTCTACAAAAGTTGACCCTTCTGAATATTATTACCTTGCTTCTGCCTACAATGTCAACTTATGTCACAAATTATAGATTCTCAATTGCTGAAGTCACGTGGGTTTTCTCTTGTTGCTATCATTTCCATTGACATGACTCTTATCAGAAAGCCAACCAATTTTTTTGTTTGGTGCTAAAAGACAAAAACACAACTTTATGTTGTCATCTAGTGCCATGTGACAATTGCTAGATAATACTCCTCTGTCAAAATTTCCTCTCCAGTCAAAGCATTCTAAATTGGGTTCTAATCCACCTAAAAAATGGCGTTGTAGAACAATAGCCATTGGTCAAAATTGCAAACTACAGACTACAATTTGGAGATGATGCAGCACTATTGCTTGTTTACTTAGGCTAGGTAATCAACTTCATTTTTTGTGATAAACAACCAGGCTCCAAGAGATGACTGAATAATTAACTAGTTCTTAACTTTTAGCTAAATACTTAGGACAATGATATGCATTAATTATGACATACAGAAATCTATGATCATTTGTATGTCATCTTATCTAAATGTTATTTTATGAATTGAGAGTTTAGATACTATGAAAGCCACAACTAAAATTACATATCCTGTGAATTAATGGAGTCTTAATATAGGCTCAAGATTCAGGTTCTGATAAACAAATAAGTTTCCAAAAAGTAGCTGCGTTCCAAATCATACTTATCACACAGTAACAATAATCTGCATTAAATGTTTAACAGCTTGTAGAAGGTTCTATAAATTTACTATAAGTATCAAAAAAAGGAGCAATAATTAGAACATTCAAATGTAATTATGAACACAACTACATGAAACATAAATATTACAATTAGGTAAGGACACTTGTGAATTCATTAAGCAAGAAGGTTGAGCATTTTATAGACAAAGCAATAGCATAGAAGCTCTTGGCCACAATAAGTGGATAAAAATACAGGAAATGCTTAAAAATTGAATATTGAAAAATGTACTAAAGGTTACCTCCCATGGACGATCTGAAACATGAAATTGCTCAATATTAGGTAAAGCAAAGACCCAACTAATGATAGCCAAATTGCAGATAAGCCGATAACCCATCATACGATCAATGGCAATAGCAGTCATCTGAGTACTGTTCTTCCAATAGGAACTCACTTCATCTATTAACAAAACTTGCATATCCTGAGCAGCGCATAACTTTGTGATGACTTGGCCATATCTTTCTAAGACAGTGATAAGATGAGTGAAACTTTTTGAACCAATATCCAGAAGAGTCTGAATAACAACTTCAAGTGCAAACTTGGGCCCATGAACTTTAATTATATTTTCGTCTACCCATGGACTGATTTCACGAGCAGTCTTCCTTCCCCTAATCATGATGCGCAACTCTCTAGAAAGAGCATAACCTTGATCGTCTTCAGAATTGTACTTGAAGTTCGGTCCACTCTTTGGTGGAAGCAATTCCTCAAGTGCAGGTGCATTCTCAATGCTCTAAGAAATAGATACGTACTTCATTAGTCAAGATAGAAAAAATAAATAAATAAAATCATGCCGTGGAAAAAATTAGATGAAATAAAACAGTAAGTATATTTCTAAATTACAAGTTTAAAAATTAATCTGTCTGGAAGCACCTAATTGATATACTCAGAGCATATGCATGCTAGCAGAATGAAGAAACAGAAATTATCCAAGGAGAAATACCAAATTTAACAGTCCAAACCAAAACCACTGTTTTTGGTGTAATCCTCAATTTAGGTTACCCCAGTTCTAGCATCCGACCCCATATTTGTCCCAACTCTTTGTGGTAACCTTATCCCTGTATTATGTTTGATGCAAGGAAATAGAATAATAATATTCAAATTAATTGAATTATTTTTTTCCATATTGACTACTGTTTTCTTTTGTCTCCTACCTCTTATAATTCTAAAAGATTCAACTCTTCCGACCATAGAATCTATTGGCCATCCATAGCATCTTAAGCAATTTTAAGCAATTCCCTTTTCTATCATCTCTTAGAGCTATTGCTCTCTAATGATATTTTTTTTTCTCCTTTCTATTAATTCCATACATCCAATGTAGCATTCTAATCACTATTACATCAACTTTTTGAACCTTACGTTTTCTAACAGTTTAACATGCTGATCTAGATTCATATTCATGATAAATTTTGTTGCTGAGTATCTAGGTCTAAAACCACCACCAACCTTTATCATCCAAGTTTAGGATCTGCAGTTTTAGGTTTACCAGAGTTAAATACCATATTCTTCAGCTGTTAAGAGTTATGAAGAATAAAGAAATGGATGCATAACATCCTTGTTGTGTCTAATCAAAACCATAATCATAAATAGTTACCAAGGTTTAAACTATATGGGCTATCATGAACTTGCTGTCACAGTTGATGTGATAATACGACAAAACATCAGAATTGCAGAAACAGAATTTACTGTAGGTTAAAGTAATGTGTTCAATTAACATATGGGTTAGTTAAAAACAAAAAGGGAATAGCGTGTACCTGCTTGATTTTATCCCAGTATGACAACCGAACTTCCCTTTCTAACACTTCTTGTACAAATACTCTCTGTGGCGCCCATCTTGGAAGATCTTTAACATGAGCCCATTCTTCCCAAGGCCAAAAGTACTGAAAGTTTGACCTGCGCAACCAAGATATAATTATTCAGGATAATGAAACACAAGAAAACATATGCATTCCAGCAAATGCATTTGACTGATACCAACACGAGACTATCCCATGTAAGACTAAGGTACTAGGATTATATATATATATATAGTGGACATCCACGGTGGGCGACCCTCACAGGTCGAGGCTCCTCGATATTTTTTTTTTGTTTATTTTTTTTAAGTTTGCGGTTGTATCAATAAGATTTTTTCTTTGGATTGTAGTATTAAGCACAAAAAAAATTGGGATGTGCACGGGGTGTGCGGGATAACAAATCTCTCTGTATGTATGTATGTATGTCAGACTAAGGAACTAGGATTATCAATCACAGTGATTCAGCCTGCCTCTTATTTGCATTTCCAGTAGCATCTTCGGAAGAAAAAACTAATTACACAATTCTTTTGTAGAAGCCATGTCCATCAACATTCAACATATTAAGAATAATGATCCCTGAATGAGAGAATGTCATTTTGCAACTGAAGTAAAGACAGTGATGATTTACAAATAACAAAAGGTATAAGATAATTCTATTGGGATCCATCCCTTTTCACTAATGGTTGTACCCGACATCCATCACCTTATGGAATACAACAGGTTGCTGACCTTCCATCTCCCATATTGTTAAACCTTGACCATTCTCTCTTTAACCAACAATTTGACAACTCTCCCTCCCTCCAGAAGTCTTCATGCCACAAATCTTCAGTCAGCCCCATGCAATATTTTCCCCAGCTGTTGTCACCCCTTTCACTATACACCTCACCACTCTGATGTCACTCTAGCAACTTGTTCAATTCTCCACTAGTTGACTGAACGCTCCCAATCAACTCCATGCCCTCACCATTTCAAACTTACACTCTTGATTGAAGCCTGACATATAGGCAATCACATTAAATTGTGACACTTAATTAGCTGTTGTTAACCATATATACAACCTTCTTACTCTAACCTTCTTTGCTGATTACTTTCCCTTGCTTCCAATTCCAAAAGTGAATGTTGCATTGCTGCACTCTTCTGTTTTTGATGGATGTCAAGGGTATGCTAAACTAAGCAAGATCTACTATAACTTATTGCAAAATCTCTAACGCTGATGAAAATTGTATACTGCAACGTTGTAGAGTGAGACCACAAAACCATACCCAAAAATGACAGATTATGCCCATTGTCATCTTACGCTACACATGCTTGACTATGGCTCGTGTAAAACAACAATAGTAAAAACTTGAAAAACGAGACCTTTTTTTTTTAACATTTCAACACATTTAGAATCTAATTGTTTTACATTATACAGGAGGAAAACATGAGATCAAACAGAAGCATATTTTCCATTTCACAGCCAAATTACAACATACTTTGTTTATCTTTCTACAATAGATACCTATAAATAAAGAACTTACAAATGATGAGAAAACCATAGAATCAGTCTAGTGCGACATTCCATATCGAGATCAGCAATTCTATCAAAAAGGGCACGAACAGCTCCAGCCACAACAGCAGGAAATGCACCAGGTAAGGCCTAACCAAAAGAGAAAAGCAATTCAAAAACAATCATTTGACTAAAAAAAATTTAAAATTCTTTTAATGCAACCACTGAAGAGGAAATCCAACATAAATTTCCTAATAGAATAGAAATAGCATCAGCTATACCAGTGTCAGTCATCATGAACAAGGCATGTTGCCATGTTGGCAACTATAACACATGGTATACAACAACCAAGCCTTATCCCACTGTAACTCTGCTCATGACGAACCCGGTCATGGCCGGTCCCAAACCCGGATAAAGGAGGAGGGTTGCGTTTGGTTGCCAGCTAGCGTTAAAACTATGACAAATGTTCAATCAATGGATCAACTATAACACATGGTATGAAGCAAAATTTAATTTAATTTATCTGTGTTTTTCAGGTGCATAAAGGACAAAACAAACTACATTTCAATATAGAAATTAAGCATATGAAAATTAAAGTGGCATATAACACATGATAATACTGATAATCAAGTGCCAGTAAAC
>JBAMIB010161157.1:0-13205 GCA_037177415.1 Kaempferia rotunda
GCCAATCATGTGATGATTGTTGTATGGACTCATTGTATCATATTCCTACATATGTTTATATGTTAATAAAGACATTTCTCTTTGGTTATTATACTTGTATTGGTGCCAAATAACTAAGTATAATAGCGTCCCTGAGTAGTAGGTTCTTATCTAAATCAAACGATTGGTTAAATCGATAGTGATATGATATAGAGAACACTACTCTTAATGTATGAAGTCTTTAATGAAAATAGTAATATGTGCTTTAGAAAAGACGTTTCGTAGTTGCACATGTGATATCACTATAAGATATATCACATGATTATTGAATCAATATAAAACCCTCGATGTACCAATGGTTATAGATTTGACCGAGATGTATGTGATGAAAGTACTGGATTGTACATTAACCATAATTGTATGGTTCTTGCAGTCATTAATCAATGATATCTAGGGAATCATAGGGTTGTGCTGCTAGATGCTCGTACCATGATTCACTGGGTGTTAATCAGAATTAGTTATGATATCCTATAACCAATTAGTTGATCATATATAGAATGGGTTATTATGGGTATGCCCGAATAAAGGATGAGTTAGTCCTGAATCACAAAAGTTGTTGACCCATGACTAGCTATATTCCTGAACTATTGAGGGTCACACAAGTATTGGTTTCCCTATTTCCTGTTGAGAATGTCAAAGTCAAGTAGTTGAATTTGGCAAATAAAGTTTGATGTGATCAAATAGTGTATTGACAAATAAAGTTTCATATGATCAAATGTTATGATTCATAAAAGTGTTTATGAATGATTTCCAATCAATGGAAACAAGGAGAGTGGAAGAGTTCCACACAAAGTCTACACATTTGATTTATGTTATTGTAATAGCAAGCAAGTGTGTTTACCTCATCAACGATATTGGATCGTTGATATGATTACAATGGACTTGCATTATTGGCTTTTAGAAAAGTTCTAAAACCTGATAGGCATTGAAAGCTTAGGCCACGAGAAAATAAAATTATATTAATTTTGCATTATGAAAAATAAGGTGGACATGTTTCAACTTACATGAGATTAAGGAAAAAAATAATTGTTATTTTTGTTTTCCCTTTTACCACCTCTTTTCTCCACTCCCCACCTTCTCCACCTTCTCCACGTTTGCAACTTCCCCACTCACACACCATGTTTTCTTCCTTGACAAAAACCAAAGTTTTTGTTATTTTGTTCATCCCTTGCAATATGAAGTGGTGAACTTCTTCCTCTTGGAAAAAATTCGAAGAGGAACTTCTTCTTCCTCTTGAAGAAAAATTTGAATAGATCTTTCATCGAAAGGTATCCCATCTCCTTGTTGTTACTTCTCCTCTCCAATAGGTATTATTGCCACACATTTTCTTGTTGAATTTTGGATGGTGCAACCCCTTGTTGAGGGATTTTTGGCATCCCCTTGTGAAGGGGTAATTTTGCAACCCCTTCCTCATCTTTAAGGAAGACATTGATTGTCTTGATGAAAAATGTCACTTGATCTCGAGTGTGATCAAATGTTGGACGGAGGATTCCAATCATGGACTTGATTAGATGGAGGTAGAACAAGCTTGGGACAATCAACGAAAATATATTTCGCTAAACCCGGAATATTGGAGCCTTCCCCAAATATTAATTGTTTGGGAGGTATATTTTACTTATGTGTTGATTCATATGGTTAATGATGCTTATATTAATGGTTTTATTTAGGTTATATTTAATTTATCTAGTATGTTTAACTTAGATATTTTGCATGTCTAAATAAAATAATTAAAATAGCATTAGTTGAATCAATCACATGATAATTTTTCTTTGCTATGATTTTAAGATCTTTCTAGAATGATTAGATAGTAATTCATGCTTAGAATAAAGATCATGATTTATGTTTTGTTTAAAATGCATACGAACACTCATTTGATTTAATTGTTAAATCATAAAATACAAATTTAAATTCCGCTACACATAGGAGTGTTGAAACACGATATCTGAATTTAGAATTTGGGTTCCAACAATAGTATCAGAGCCAGGTTATCATTGTTTGTAGTATGGATTTTCAAACAAAAGTATATATGCTCTTTTAATTGATTTGACTATAGAAAATATTTGATAACATATTATGGTGAAATATGATTTTACCTATAATTTTTTTTTCCCAAAATTAATTATAGATATATTAGATAATCCTACATTCAAAATTGAAATAAATAAAAAGAAGAATAAATTGATTAATTAATTACTTGATAGAAAACATTGCATATTATACACGATGCAAAAGGATGATTCAATGGTTCTTACTGATTGCTTATCCCTTAAATA
Organism: Kaempferia rotunda; assembly: GCA_037177415.1. Taxonomy (NCBI): domain Eukaryota; kingdom Viridiplantae; phylum Streptophyta; class Magnoliopsida; order Zingiberales; family Zingiberaceae; genus Kaempferia; species Kaempferia rotunda. The sequence goes on from JBAMIB010161157.1 coordinate 2,313, forward strand.
TGAAATATGATATATTAGATTTATGTATGTATGTTATTTTATAACATAGTTTATTGAATCCAACAAGCATACAAAAACACATTATATCATTCATGTAATGGTATAAATATTTAAATTAAAATCCCTCATTTTGAATATTATTCAAAATTTAGATCAAGTCATAAAGGGAAAAAAATAAAAAAGTATATTTTTCACTACCTTCCGTCAATGGTGGTTGCATGATGAATGCTACCTGCGATTAATGTCTGACCCATATCATTGAGGAGGCCTAGACGCTGGAAAGATGTGTCTTCCACTGACATAAGTGATGTGGATAGGGTGGAACTGTCATGCCTTTAGGTCATGGGAAAAGCATGATGACCATCCATTACAATCTAACATTGATGGACCGACTTGACATACAAATGTAATTGACATCTTATTATTGGGCCCTTATCAAATGTGAGGCGAATTACATAGAGGTTACATATGATGTAATTGTGATCGACTGATATCATTCAGGTATCATAGTTATATAATTGAGCTCTATGTACTCACTAAGGAAATATAAATTCCCGTTTCCATTAGAGGGTGATGGAAATTAAAAATAGTGGGAGGTAATTCAAAATATAAAAGTCTATATATTTTGTCTTATGGATTATTTAAAATAGTCAGTAATGTTAATTATCTATTTTTTATTTTAGTATATTTTTGATATGGTATCTCGGAATCCACTATCTGTGATACTTGATCAGAATGAATTAACTAGACCTAACTATTCTGGTTGGTTAAGAAATTTAAAGATTGTTCTGGCATATGAAAAGATTGCATATACGCTGAATAAGGTACCTCCAAAAGTGGCTCCTATCAATGCCACCCCTGATGAGTTGGCAAATCTTAAAAAATGGTGGGACTATAATCTTCAAGCAAGATGTTATATGTTGGCCTTAATGTCAAATGAATTGCAAAGGCGGTGTGAGGAGGCTGTGGATTCTATTGATATTCACAAACACCTACGTGAGTTGTATGATACATAGACTCACTCAGTCAGGCATGCAATTGTCAAGGAGCTCATGATGGCTAGTATGCGAGATGGGGCTTCGGTCCATGAGCATGGGGTCAAGATGATTGGGCTTATTGAAAAGTTAGTGAACCTGGACTTTTTTATTCCACACAAGTTATTGCCAGACATCGTATTGTTGTCTCTCCTCTTCTTGTTTGACAATTTTGTGGTCAACTTCAATATGAATAAGCTAGAGGCTACCCTTTGAGAGCTAGTCATTATGCTTGCAAATTATGAAGCAACTATGAAAAAGGAAAAATCTATTTTCCTTGTGGGTTCATCTTTTGGATCGAAGAAAGGATCCAAGAAAAAAGGAAAGAAACGTTCCACCCCTATGAAGAAGATCAAGTCTAATAAAAAGCTAAGGCCCATAAAGCCCAATCAGTTAGAACATGTTTGTTTCCACTACAACAAGCTTGGACATTAGAGGTGCAATTTTAAGGAGTATCTTGCCCAAAAGCGTTTTGGAAAAGGTATGCTCTATATAGAAGTTAATGTCTCTATTAACTCTACTTCTTGTGTATTGGATATTAGCTGTGGTTCTCATCTTTGCAACGATTTACAGATGATGACAAGAAGTAAAAGACTTAGAGAGTGTGAGACCTTCTTAAGACTTGGAAACGGAGAAAGAGTTGTTGCGAAAGCTATTGGAGATGTTACTTTGATCTTGGGCAATGATTTTATCTTGTATTTAAGAAATGTTTATTTGTTCCAAACTTAGTTAAAAACATTGTTTCTTTTTCTATTTTTGATAGATGTGGTTATTCTTATCTATTTACAAAAGATGTTTGCAATATTTACAAGGATGAATGTTTGATTAGGTCTGATGAATTGGAAAATGATCTCTATAACTTAAAATTAAAAGATATTCCAGTAAATAATATACAAGCACAATCAACAAAAAAGAATAGAAAATAAGATAGTACAAATCAAGTACACATATGACACACTAGACTAGATCATATTTCCCAAAGAAGGATGACCAGTTAGTAAGTGAAGGATTGCTTGATTCGTCGGACATAAATTCCCTACCAACTTGTGAATACTGTCTAAAAGGAAAAATGACTAAGGCCCCTTTTAAAGGTCTAGTGGAAAGTGTGCATGATGTGCTAGACTTGATCCATATTGATGTGTGTGACCCATTAAGTGTTAGCACGAAATTTGGCCATCACAACTTTATTACTTCAACTGATGACTATTTATGGTATGAGTAATATATATTTGATGAAATATATGTCTGAATCTTTTGAAAAGTTCAAAGAGTTTATAAACGAAGTAGAAAAACAACTAGGAAAAAGTATTAAGAAGCTTTGATCAGATCGAGGTGGAGAATACTTGAGTAAAGAGTTTAAGGACTATCTAAAAGAAAATGAGATTCTCTCACAATGGACTCCTCCTACAACACAACTTAATGGTGTAGCAGAACTATGTAATCGAACAACAATGGACATGGTTCGATCTATGATAAGATTCATTGATTTACCACCATCGTTTTGAGGTTATGCGCTAGAAACTACAGCAATGTTGTTGATTAAAGTTCATACAAAAGCAGTAGAAAAGACACCATATGAGAATGGATAGAAAACCCCCATATATTCATACTTGAAGATATGGGGATGTCTTGATTATGTGAAGTAATATAAAAAATTATTGTATCCATAGGAAATTGAGTTCTAAGCACTAGTTGGTGTGGTCACATGGATTAGCTAGACAAAACAATGCAATGTGACAAAAACTAAGTATAAGAAAATAAGAACTAGCAAAAGAAGAAAGCTAAAAAGAGAAGAAACAAGGAAACCAAGATCTAAGGAAGGGTCTTGAGTGTGGATTTCATTGTATTGGATGATTGATAAGATCATTAGCCAATCCCCATCTTCCATTCATAGATTTGTAGGTATCCTACATATGTACAAAACATCTCCCATTGGAGAGCTAGTAACAACTACTTAGTCTATCCTAATGATAGCAAGAATATTGGTTAACTTAGAGAGTCTGGTTAAAGGATTACCACTGTCACTAAGGCTCCCCGGTCATACGTTCTCTAGATTAACTCATGCTCTTCCTAACACTAAGTTAAGTAGGAATGATCATGTGAAATGGAATCCATACATGATCATACTCCGCATCGGAGTTTCTTTCATCGACAACTATGAGTAGGGATGCCCTCTGTCACTAAGGCCCCTTCCACACGTGTCTACGGATTACTCATATGTTCAAAGACAATCATGTATCAAGTAATAAACCTATGTAGATTAGGCCCACAACATACCATAATTTATTATACAATTACAATCATTCCAAAAATACAAGATATTGTACAATAAACAAAGGTTATAACCTACAAGATCAAATGCATCATTCTTGGACACACATCGTAAGATCATACACATCACATATCCAAGATTCATCATACAAATCACCAAACAAACTAAACGCATTCATTCAAATACAAACAAGACAAATCCACAAGATTACATCAATCTATTACAAGACCAAATCTAAGAATCTCATCAATAAGGGAATTAAGGCCAAAATAATGAATACAATCAATCATCCTCTCACAATCACCCCAAGCCTTAAGATCACAAATCTACTCTAGATCCATGGAGAAGAAATTAAGAGGAGAAGAAGAAGAGGTGTTCTTTCAATCAATCCCAAAGATCCAAAGAATCAAAGAAGAATTCTACAAAAACAAAAAGGTACTACTACTAAAGCTATATTAAAAATATCTAGATGCTCCTAGTTGAAAACCAAAATAACTATTAAATTCATATAGACTCCATTGATAGTCATTATTCATGAGTCTAAAGTAAATAGTGTCATCTTGGTCCTCATCAACTCCTAGGTGTGGTTCCAAAGAACTTAGAAATTCAAGTACCAACCTAGGGTAGGTTGGATAGTTATCATACAAAACATTAGCTATTTCCAAATTATTGATAAGCCAATCGACATCATCATTAATACCTAATGTTTTCATGGTAGAAATATCTATGAACCTACTACAAACAATACAATGAGAAACAAGATTACCATAATGAGTTTTTTGTTCATCATTTCTAAAAATAATTCCATGTTCATTAGATATACCTTTGTCGCGTGTGGGTCGTTTCCCTTTTCCTTTTGGTAGTGGCGTTGCCATCTCTTTGCCTTTTCCTTTCCTATGATCACCTCCATCACCATCCGATCCTCCTGAAGATCTCAGTCCCCTTCTAAGTCTTTTCAAAATTTGAGACATTGTTAGACTCAAGATTAAGAGGGTTACTAAAATAAAGAGAATGATCAAAGATCTAGATCTAGATGAAAGTAGATCTAAGGAAAAGATACCCTTAGAATCATGTTTGAAGAAGAAGAAGAAGAAGAAGTAGAGGTTTTAAAAAGAAGAGGAAAAAGAAAGAAGAGATTTAGAGAAGAAGAAGATTAGAAGCAATTAGAATGGGGAGAGATTGGCGCTTCACTAGGGTTTGCGGTCGTGTGACTCATACACGGTCGTGTACCCCTTATATAAGGTGGGCGCACGGCTTGACCCACACAGCCGTGCGAAATCGCACGGCCGTGGAGGGCTCCGATCTGGATTCTCCTCCACGACCACCTCACACGGCCATGGAGGGGTCTCTTCGGTAAAAATAGAGCCTCTACATTGAACGGCCGTGTGATGATCACACAACCGTGGAGGCGTCTCTTCGGTAAAAATAGAGCCTCTACATTGAATGACCGTGTGATGATCACATGACCATGGAGGGGTCTCTTCTAGAAACAGAGTACCTGTTGGGTGAATATGCACGGTCGTGCACATCACCCACATGTCCGTGTAACATGTCACACGACCATGGATGAATTTACCTCCTTTGGTTTGCCTCTTGATAGTAATTTCCTCCATGAACACCTACAAAATAAAAACAATACACATTATTCACTAAACACAAATGATAGTATCGAACACACAAAAGAAAACAAGAACAAAAATTGCTTGGTTTGCCTCCCAAGAAGCGCTTTGTTTAATGTCATTGAGCTCAACCACCCTAAGTCCATCTAAGGACTTAAAGACCTTGAGGGAAGGGTTTCTCCCTCAAGGGCTCTCAATACATTCTCCCTTTTTATCCAAGCCCTAGGCGGGCACACATATTTGTCGTTCTTAGTGTGTACCTGTGTTGCCTCGTCCTCCAAACTTGTTGATGCTTCGGGAGAACGCTCAGGGTGGTGATGATAAAGGGGTTCCCCTTTCACCACCGGGGAGCTACACAAGGAAGAAAACAAGACATGGTTAGGAGAGTTCGAAAGATCATAAACAAGCTTAGCCTCACCCCCTTGCAAAGTTATAGTATAGTTCTTCACATTAGCTAAAGCACCCAATGTGGCAAGGAAAGGCCTACCAAGTATTAAGGGGATCTTTGGATCCTCATCCATGTCTAACACCACAAAGTCGGTGGGGATGACTCTCCCACCAACGTCTACAAGCACATTTTCAATTATACCTAAAGGGTATCTGTTGGTGTATCTAGCACCAATAATTGAACCTAAGTTTTGATGAATGAAAAACAGTTAAAGTTAGATACTTTTGATCTAATGAGTTTAACCAAGTGTACAAGATTTGATCATGATGGGTCTAAGGGACCAGACACCAGGCCAAAGTCCAGCTAGGTTGTTATCTTGCATGAAGTCCAGGTTGGTTGAGACCTAGTAGAAGGAAGTCCAGTTGGGCTGACAACTGGCCGAAATCGAGATTGGTTGAGATCTGGCAGGAAGTCCTGGTGGGTCAAGAGATCCGATCAAGGCAAGTCTGCATTGTAAGTGAATGTAAGTCACTAGAGGAGCGAACCAGTGAGGATACGTTCCCTGTCGAGGGGACAGTAGGTGTCGGTCCAACTTAGGTCCATTTTGGAAACCTAAGTTGAGTCCTTGACTAGGTTCTGGTCTTAGAGAAACAGAATTAAGTCATACTATTTAAAAGCTAAAACAAGACAAATTGAAACTCGAACTTAAACTAAACTAATTAAGAATGAAACATTAAACTAAGCTAACTAGAAGGCAACAACAAATAAATCTAGCTTAATCTAAATCCTATAAACATGAAATTCTCAACTAAACTTGCAATAAAAGAAATCTAAAACTAAACTACCAATCAACTAACAGATTTGAAACTTTGCAACTAATGAATAAGCCAAAAATAAGAAATCAAAAGCATTAAAACTATGAAAACCGAAAATGCAACATCATGAAACTAACAAAATTCCAACTCTTGCTAACTAGGAAATTTAAAGGCAACTAATTTCTAGAATTCAAAATGCATCTGAATTAAAATCTAAACCTAATCCTAATATTGAAAAGGAAATGGTAATTTCAAAACTAAACTAATCCAAATGCAAGCAACTACAATTAACACACTAAACTAGCTTTCAACTAAATAAATCTATGCTACTCAAATGAGAATTGCATCAAACTAAATCTAACAAACTAGCTACTGAACTAGAACAAGATTGAAACCATAAATCTCAAGCAACAACATGAAGAAAACTAATCTAAACATCACAAAACCGAATTAAAGCCAACACTTACACTAAATTCAATCAAAATGGAATTGCACTAAATCTAACAATCACGGTTTGGGTTTAAACAAAATGTCAGTAAAGATTCAAAGCAAAAGGAGAATTAAAGCTAAATTAAACAACTTCATCCACAAGATTCAAACATTTAAAGCCCTCTCTTGGTTGTCAATCAAGAACATTGAAAAGGAAACCTCCCTACAAGTCTCGGCAGCTAAAAACTCAGCGTCCTCTCCAGTCCAGCTTCTGCCTGATGTCTGAGAACACCCTCAACACCTCCGAACAGCGTTGGAGAATCCCAATTCGTGCGAAACAGGGGAATTCCGCAACTTCAACATTCGGATTAGCTTTAGCATGAATTGGTTGATGATGATGAATCGGAAGAATCCCAAACTCGCTGGAAAACCGCCTCCTGCAAGCTTGGGAAAAGAAAATCGTGCACAGGTGGAGAACCGCCTCCACTGATGTCGCTGCGGAGAAGAAGATGCAGAACTTCACCCAGCTGTTGGAACTGCCCTTCAGTCGATCTGTTTGCCGGAAGAGGAAGACCAGGAGCTTAGCTTCAATCGCCGATGAGGAGCTTCAAGAATTCAGATTTGATGGAGAAGAAGGGAGCTAGCATCGCCGCAGGGAAGAATAGTAACAGCGACGCAGAGAAGGAACAGTGCCAGCCCAAAGAAATCACAGCGACTGTAGCTTCTCTTTATACTCGGGTTCATGTGGACCGGGTTCAAATTAAAATCCAGCCGATTCACCTTGATTCACATCAATTTGGGTCTGGTTCACCTCCAATTGGGTTCGGTTCAAAGGAATTAGGGTTAGGGTTGATATGGTCGAGCTTGGGTCAGAGGATTGGGTCCAATCAGGGTTCGGTTCGAGTCAATTTGAACCAATTCCTCCTTAAATCAAGGAGATAAACCCAAATTGAATCCAATTTTTGACTCGGTTGAATGAGTTTGACTTGAGCTAATGTGTGTCATTTCCCTAAAAAGCCAAATGCAAATAATCAGTGATTAATCATGCCAAAATAAGAAAAATTACAATTAGGTCCAAATAAATCTATAAATTACAAATAAGACCTAATACATGCATATCTAAGCAAAGTTAACTCAATAATCAATCCAAAATCAATCAAAAATAAGCTCAATAAGTGTATTATCACTCATCGTAACACACCTGTTTAGGGCTACATCAATTAGTCCTCACTAAGGGTTACTTACCTCTTCACCAAGTATATATAGATCCCTCTCCTTTGGAAATTCATTCATCCAAGCATAGAGAGTCCAAAAAGCCTACAAGAAGGTTCGCCGGTCTCGAAATTTATAGTGCTACTATTTCGAGACGACGTCGTTGTATCTTTGAAATGAATTGCTGCTATCTGTGAACACCTGTAGCGGAGCAATATCGTTTTATGGAGATAGTATCGAATACTAGCCTCGACGTAACAAATCAGTTTGCTTCCTCCGGGCAGCAACCTCCCGGAAGTCCTGACTGTCGTAAACCGACTATGTCAAATACCGAGGAGGAACTTACAATCGTAAAACGATATTCGCAAACTGATATGGCGGGAATCAACAACGTCCCGACTGCCATCCCTCACGCTGAGAAGCTGGAAAAATTCAACGGAGCCGACTTCAAAAGATGGGAGTAGAAGATGCTGTTTTACTTAGCCACGCTGAACCTTGTACGATTTCTGCATGAAGACCATCCAGTCGTTACGGAAGATAATTCCGGTAGTAAGGCTGCTCACGATGCATGATCAAATGGCGACTACCTGTGCCGCAATTACGTTCTTAATGCGCTGGACAATGTGCAATATAACGTATATTGCGTGATTGAGACGGCCAAATCTCTGTGGGAATCACTAGAGAAGAAATACAAAACCAAAAATGCTGGACTGAAGGAATTTATCGTCGGCCGATTTTTGGATTTTAAAATGGTCGATTCCAAGAGCGTCACGTCCCAAGTCTAAGACATGCAACTGATAATGCATGATCTGGACGTCGAAGGAATGCAGCTGAACGAGTTGTTCAAGGTTGTTGCGGTAATCGAGAAAATCCCTCCGTCATGGAAGGATTTCAAAAATTACCTAAAGCACAAGCAAAAGGAGATGAGACTTGAAGACCTTATCTTGCGGCTGCGAATAGAGGAGGATAATCAAAAATTATCCGACTCTAGAGGAACGAAGCGGACAGTCGACGAGATGTCCAACCTGACAGAACCAAAAGTCAAGAAGCCGAAATAACTGAAACAAAAGGCTCAAGACAAGAAGTTGAAGGGCACGTGCTACAACTGTGGAAAGTCAAGACACATATCCAAGGACTGCAGATGCATGCCCAAAGAAGACAACTAAGAGTCAGAATAATGTTGGGAACCAGGTCACAACTTCTACTGACATAGATCTCAGCGCCCTGGATCTCACTGCGGTCGTGTTTGAAGCCAACATGGTGGACAACCCGAAGCAGTGGTGGATCGATACTGGAGCAACCCTCCATGTCTGTTCTGACAAGGTAATGTTCTCCAAGTACACCCCCGATAAATGGAAGAAAGCTCTATATGGGCAATTCCATGACATTCCCGATTGTTGGACTTGGAAAAATAGTTCTAAAAATGACGTCTGGGAAGGAGCTAACTCTCATTGATGAGCTCCATGTTCCCGACATCAGGAAGAACTTAGTTTCTCGATCGGCACTTGTTAAAGAAGGATTCAAACTGGTGTTCCAATCCAACAACTTTGTACTTACGAAGAAAGGCGTCATTGTAGGAAAGGAGTATTTGGAACAAAATTTGTTCAAGATGGTTGTAATGGCTGTACACCGTGATTTTGATGGTAATAAAATAAAAGCTTTCAGCTATGTTGTTGAGTGTTTACATTTATGGCATGATCGACTTGGGCATGTGAATAATAATACTCTGAAATGTCTCGTCAAAATAAATTTATTACCGAACATCGATGTTAACGATACACACAAATGTGAACTGTGCGTGGAAGCGAAAATGATGAGACTACCTTTTCATTCGGTGGAAAGGTCAATGACTCCTCTAGAGTTAATACATAGTGATCTATGTGACTTAAAATTTGTGCAAACTAGAGGAGGTAAAAAGTACTTCATTACTTTTATCGATGATTGCATGAGGTTCTGTTATGTCTTTCTTTTAAGAAGTAAAGACAAAGTCCTAGAAGTTTTCAGAACCTATAAAACGGAAGTTGAGAATCAACTTGATAAATGAATTAAAATAATTCGTAGCGATAGAGGTGGAGAATATGGTGCACCGTTTGATGAATTCTGTTCAGAATCTGGCATTATCCATCAGACAACGACACCTTACTCACCTCAATCGAATGGCGTTGCCGAACGTAAAAATCGGACACTAAAGGAAATGATGAATGCTTTGTTGATAAATTCAGGCTTACCCCAGAACTTGTGGGGGGAAGCTATATTATCAGCAAACCACATTCTCAACAAAATCCCTCACAAGAGAAATGATAAAACGCCATATGAACTATGGAAAGGTTGCGAACCATCGTACAAATACTTGAAAGTGTGGAAGTGCTTAGCAAAGGTCGAAGTACCCAAGCCAAAGCAAGTAAAGATCGGACCTAAAACGTTCAATGCAATATTTGTCGGATATACCCAAAATAGTAGTGCATATCGTTTTATAGATCATAAGTCAGACATTCCTGACATTCATGTGGGTACAACCATAGAATTTCAGAATGCAATATTCTTTGAAGACACATTCCCAAATAAGAAGGGAAATGTTCAAAGTAATGACAACGGAAGTCCTAACGTAAATGACGTTCCTGAACTTAGTTGTCATAAAAGGATTATTGACGATCAAAGCGAAGAGACACGTCGGAGCAAACGGGCTATAGTTGAGAAATCGTTCGGGACAAATTTCATGACTTTTATGTCGGAAATGGACCCAAGAACATTAAGCGAAGCTCTCTCTGGTCCCGACGTCCCATTGTGGAAAGAAACTGTCAATAGTGAAATCGAGTCCATCATGAATAACCATACTTGGGAATTAGTAGACCTTCTTTTCGGTAATAAACCGTTCGGATGTAAGTGGATACTAAAACGCAAGTATAAAGCGGATGGATCGGTTGACAAGTATAAGGCCAAACTTGTAGCTAAAGGTTACAAGCAAAAGGAAGGTCTAGATTACTTCGATACCTACTCACCGGTGACAAGGATCACGTCCATACGAGTGCTGATAGCCATCGCAACACTGTATGACCTTGAAATACACCAAATGGATGTCAAGACTGCATTCTTAAATGGTGAGTTGGAAGAAGAAATTTACATG
>JBAMIB010161262.1:0-13202 GCA_037177415.1 Kaempferia rotunda
TAGAATTTTTCAAAATCTAGAACATATAGTCCATTCATAAGAGGTGCACTACAATAGAACATGTCATTTAAATAAATAGAACAACATTTGTCCTTTATTACAAATGAAAAACTCTTTCTTGTCTAAATAAGAAATAGAGATAATGTTCTTTATTAAAGTATGTACATAATAACACTCTTCTAGTTTTAAAATAATCCCAATAGGCAAAAATAAGGAATATATTTCTATAACTATATATAGCAATAACTCTTGCGTCATTGCCTATGAGTAGGTCCATTTCATCTTTTGTCAACGATCTATTATTTCTAGGGTCATACACATTTGTACAAGTGTGAGATGCACAGTCGGTATTTAATACCCACGAAGAAAAAATAGATATATTAACTTATAGAATATATATACCTTAGACTGAAGTCTCACTTCTCTTCTCTTTTACTTCCTCTAGGTACAACTTGCAATTCCTCTTCCAGTGTCCGGTCTCACCACATGGAAGCAGGTTTCTTCCTTAGGCACCCCACCTTTAGATTTCAATGCATAAGATTTAGCCTTGCCTTGGCCTTGGGTCTTACCCTTACCTTTGGACTACCATTTGCCTTTGCCTTTTGCACCATCAAAATGGTACTAGGCTTTGCCTTCACAAGGAGTTTAGCAGTTCTCAACATACTTAACATCTCAAGTAACGGTTTGTCAAGTTCATTCATGTTATATTTCATAACGAATTGACTGTAGCATTTAATTAACGAATGTATAATAAGGTCAGTGGCCAATTTTGGCCTAGTAAAAATCCTCAATCTTTCAAGATTCTCAACATACCTAATCATTTTGCACACATGAGTTCCTATAGGACTTCATTTTTGCTTTATGCATTGAAATAATGCCTTAGATATCTCAAATCTCTCGTGACTTGTCTGCCCTTAATATAGTTATCTATAATATTCAACCATATTATGAGCATCCATGTTTTCATATTGCTTTTAAAGCTCAAAGTTCATGATGACAAAAATAAGACATAACACATCTAATGTATCATCTTGATGCTTCTTATAAGCATCATTGTCAGCACGAATAACATTGGGGGCGAGTGCTTTGGGAATGAATTACTTTAGGACGTACAATTTTTCTTTCCTGCTTAAGGATAATTCTTAAGTTTCTTATCAGTCTAGGAAAATGGCTTCATTAAACTTGTTCTTATCAAGAACATATCACAGTGAAAGTGTATTCAATGCATTTCACAACATAATGATCTACAATATGAAATGCAGAAAATGTATCATATCGACTATGATCTACCACCCAAACTACGATTTGTTTCTTCTATATCAGACATGCTCACGAACCAACCAAATCATTCGACTAGAAAACTTCATGCTTATTATCTCTTACAGTAGCATAAAATACATAAATCCAAGTTAATAACTATTTCATCTAAAGTATATAAAAGGTTTTGAGGTCTTCCAAAAGCTTTGAAGAAGCATTGGTGCCTTCCAGTGGTAGCTTCAAAACAGCCACCTTTCTCGTAACATTCCCAGCTTTGTTCCAGCTGTAGATCGAGTAGTTTGTCCCACTTGTTCTTCACATTTTGGATTAAAAATATCTCAAGGAAATATAATTTTGAATGAAACTACAATCAAACAGTAAAGAGCATACTTGTGCCGCTCAAGCAGCTTTCATCGACAACTTCAATGCAACGACGATGCTGGAGAAGGTGATTTCAGCAGCCTCTTCATGGTATCGACGATACTGGAGAAGGGCGGGCGCTGCCTGGGATCACTGCATGAGAATTAAGCATCACTGCCAAAATGATCAAGCACTTAGAGAATGTAATCGCCAAGCCCTTTTTGTGATGAAGTGGTGATGGTTTAAGCGAAACCTATAGTGCATTCATAAACCTTAATAATGCAGAGTTCATAGTCACTAAACCACACAAAGAAGACTAATTTTGTGTGATAATCAGAACGAGTTAGTAGGCATAGGCTTGAAATATACTATTCGCACACCCAATTGCGAACCCGATGCATAGATTTATGGTATGTTCGGATCATAAGAATAGTATTGTATTTCCTATTATCCTTGATAGTCAATTCCTCACTTCATTTCAAGGAAAACTTATTGTGAATATCTAATCTTGTTCTGTTATTCTTCAAGCGGTTAGAAGAAGGACCTAAACTAGAGATCTAACAGACAGATTTTTCCTATTGATCAGAAGAAAATTTAATTATTGTAAAGATGGTTGCTATCATCCTTCTTCAAAGAATACATGTTCCTTTCTCATTTTCTGTTCCTAAGAATCCATTTCAATCTATTTTGCCCACTCAACGAATTTGAAGAATTTGGAAGATATTCAATTAAGCAAATAATAATGGGATGGAAGCTCATAAAAGCATAAGAGGGACACCACTTACTCATCCCAACATGATTCCATTAGTGCTGCTAAGACAGGACAAGTGTCTTGAGGGATTGCCAATCTTCTATTCTGAAAAGCAACTGCTCCAACAACCTGAAGATTAGAACGTTAAATTTCCAACCATATCGCCAGTTAGTAAAAGTAAATACAAATTATTGATGTATGTGTCTGTGTATGAGTAGCTTGAGAAGAATTGCAACAATTAATATCCAGTAGGTTAGAATAGCTGAAACTAAGAACAATAGATGTTAACTACCTGTGCAGGGCTAAGGCCACGCCAAGGTTGTTTCATTGACAAAAGTTCCCATAAGATCACCCCAAAACTGTAAACATCACTCTTTTCATTTGATGGCTCTCCTCGAAGAAACTCTGGTGCCATCCATTCAGGCTGTAAAATGGCAAAAACCATCATGCCAACTGAAATCGTAGCATGAAAACGGTTATCACTCTAGATGATGTGTTTTCTCAGTGTACTTAAACCAAAATACAAAGCCAAAGAACATGTCGAATCTGGCATGACCTAGTTGAAGATCCCATGTAGGTTTTCTGCCAAAGGACTGACAGTCATAAGTGGACAAAGTGCTGCTGAAATCATTACTGTGTAACTAGAAACCATGTTAGCAAACTGTGACAAACCAATAATATATTTTGTAGTTTATGTAATTTGCTCAGTTCTAAATCCCATCCTTTGTCTTTCTCACAAACAAGAGTATCTCGTGGTTAAATCAACTACGACCCAAAATCCTGCTTTCTATCTTTCATAAACATGGCATTTACTGTAGACGTCTTGTAAGAACATTTGAAACCATAAAAATTCCAACAATCAAGCGACAGCAGTAATGATACCAGCTACATCTCCTCCACCATTTCGATGTCCCTTACACCAACTACACCCTAAATCCTGCTTTTTATCTTTCACGAACATCACATTTATACTGGAAGATGGGATGTCTTGTAAGAACTTTTGAGACCATAAAAATTCCAACAATCAAACAAAAGTAGTAACGATACCAGCCACATTTCCTCCACCATTTCAATGTCCCTTCTCTTCTCTTTGTTCAATTGCCTTTGGCTAGAGAGTGTTCTGTAGGACCCAAGCTGGAAATGGTGAAAATGAGAAGTTGGCTAGATGACTGTTTTCTTTTTTTTGATAAAGTCAGCTTGATCTAACTGAATTCATTACATTGCTTCCCACTTCCAGCAAATTTTACATATTTTTATGCAATTTCTTCGAATCTTCTGGTTCTCCTAGCTTCTATTTCAATATCCCTAAGGGTTTCCATTTCTAGACAATGAACAGATCGGTCCTCTTACATCCCAATCCAACAACTGATTCTGATTAAAAATATCTGAAATTTCATAGCACGTGTTCGTGAGGTGGATCACTAAACAATTTTGTAAGGGTTTAGGTATTATCAATATCAAGGACCAAAAAATTTGACTCAAATTAAATAAAAAATATTAATGACTGATTATTTAAAGGAAAATAACTGCTTACTGTGCCTGCAACAGATTTTGATGATATGAAAGTGTTTGCCTTGAATCGCGATAATCCAAAATCACAAACCTATGCAGATTAGAGCAATGGTTATGCATTGTAAAGATGGTTTCAAATGAAAAAATAGCCAACCAAACAAGAGCTTGAAGAACCACAATATACCTTCACTGACCAATTCTTGTCTACCAAAAGATTAGGAGACTTTAGATCCCAATGGACAATTGGTGGATTTAGACAATGAAGATAGTTGATACCTTTGGCCTACAATTTGTATGGGTCATGCCACTAGTGCTGGCTTTGAATTAAATGAAACAGTAACCAATAAGCAAACGGCACAAACCACATCAAGTGCAATTCGCAACCGACGCCTCCTGTCCAAAATTTCTCCTGGAGCTGCTCTATGTATAAGACGGTACAGGGAACCCCTGTTTCAGAAATCCATTTTAAGATGCAAATATTAACTGAGATAATGACTTCGTTCCTTTTAATAACAAGATGTCTTACAGGGATACCTTGGCAAATACTCTGTAACAATTGATAAATGTGGATGCTTTGTGACAGCTCCCATGAAAAGTACAACATTAGGATGCCGGACTCTTTTCATTATGGCAACCTGCAGTCATGAGAAAAAAATAGACACCCATTTGAAGGATCATGAAATTTATGTCAAACTGACAAAAAAAAACACTAAATATGAAGACTTTTATAAGCCTTATGATGTAATCACAAAGACTTGATTCCCATTATACTATACAGTATAAGATGGCCAGAACTTGTATTCTGGTGAACCTACATAGAGCAGGTCCATATCATATTATTTGAGGATGCCGTATTTTTCTGAATGGGTATATATGTTTCCTTAAAACAAACCTTTGGGCAAATGGATCTTAAAATATACATTCTGAGTTTTTTTATTTAAATGAGTACCTTATGTTGGCAATGAAAGGTGAAACAATAATTTAGATCCTTTTTAGATAACAAGTAGAATTTGTGAACACACTTTTCCATGTTATTTGTTTAAATTAACATGATCCTCCAAAATGATTACAACAGTTGTTAATTAAAAAAAAAAAACTAAACTAAACTATCAACATCTTTTTAATTTCTGTGAGTTGTTGGAGGGTATCATTTCCATCTTAGCATGTTTGAAATTCTATTACTTGATAAATCTAACAGCAGCACAATACAATTTATAATCTATCCACACAATTTACTCACCTCCCTGAGAAACTCCTTCAACTGATCATTGTGAAAATCCTGATCTGCAAGAACCTTCACTGCAACATCCTGCAGCAGATAATACACTTAGACATTAAGTAAAAATTGGCATACTAGTTTTGATCTGTATCTTCTTCAAAATGGTATTATCATGACATGACTTCAGTTTCTAAGAGTAAATCTTCTCAGTATGTTTAATTTAAATCATATTCATCTTTTAGACTGTCTGACATCACACCAGGTATTTAATCGTAAAGTTAAAATTGGGAGTAGAATAATACAGCATGGTTGAGTTGTCACTGTTTTGTTCCTATATTGCATAATGCAAAACATACCAAGGAACTTAACAAGCGCCTAACTGTGAACTTGAAATCACCAGCCACTGGTTGCCATGTATTGAATTCTCATGATTTAAGTTTTGTATAGAACCATCACTGCATATAGTTACACATAAGCCGATTTGCTAAAGAAAGCTTACATATATGGTGCTCAAGTTCTAAGTTTTCAGTGATTAAAAAGGGTTCTACTTTCAACAGGTGCAGTGCAAGGACTGCTATGAAGCTGGTGGACTCAATATACTACCCAAATCAGAATAGAATTTGTTATACCAAAATACCAACAATGAGAAATAAATATGGACGGAGACTAAGGCAGACAATATGGGCACTCAATATAAGAATGAGTTGCACAATAACATGGATCAACACCTGACTCCTTGGACACACCTCTATACATGCAATAATCTAAATATCGAAATTTCCTTATGCCATGCAGGAGTTTCTATTTGAAGACAGCTTACAATATAGACCTATGATATGCAATCTATATTTGAAGTCAACTGTAACACCACTCTAGATAAAACAAAAAAGATAGCTACATCTACTGAAATCCTCATCAAGCAAGCTGTCCAAACTATTTACTGTCAGGTACATAGATTTTATCCTTCTGTTCAGCCCTATCCAAGGAGACATTACTAGTAATATTTAAATCAATTAATTACATTATATCATATCAACTAAACTTCTCATGGGAAACCCTCTACCCTGACACCTTCCACTCGAATCTAATTGAGTTAGCTCTTCTAAGTTCTAACTATAAACATATCCATGCCACTTGGACCAATTGTTTCTCATTTTGTCATCTACCAAAGCTACATATAATTGCTCTCAAGAATTTTAATTTTAATTTTAATTTTATATCATCTACACAAATTACCCTCGAATATTTTGTTTTTATTTTATATCATCTACTAAAGCTACACATAGTTGCTCTCGAGAATTTTATTTATTTTTACTTTATGCTTTATATAGTAAGCCATCTAGGAAGTAGACACGTTACATAAAAGTTTCAAGGCAGTATGTTTTGTGTCTGATTATTTTGAATTAAAGGCACGTTCATCAACATATGACTAACATAATTAAGAAATTTACATTTCAGAAATGCAAAGAGAACTTACTGATCCATGCCATTCAGCACGAAAGACAGTTCCAAACGAACCTGAAGACAGTGTTCATCAGAAGCAAAAAAACTATGATGACTCATTTACATAATTCTTGAGGAATAGAAAAATAGTTTCTCTATAAAAATTTTCCAATAGAAAAATACCAGCCCCAATCTGCTCCTTAATGTCCAACTCGTCCCATGATATCTCAAGCCAATCCATAGCAAGTGAAGGCTCCAGATTCAGATATCTGCGTGCTATCGTAGAATTCGCCTTTTTCTCAGTCATGCTATCATTTGCCTTCAAATTGAATTGTTTGGAGGCTTCCATTTCAGAAGGGACATAATAGTTTTTCATAGTCATATCTTCAATATGAGCTCCTCTAAAATCTCTTTGTCCATCTGTAGCATAAATTTCTTGTATAGATATGTTTGAAGCAGCATTATTGACTCCTGATTCAGTACAAATATAATCACTGCTTTAACCAATGAATAAGATATTACAGAGGACTAGGACCATACAACTCAAATTCGTGAATGAAAAGTAGTGTTAATCTTAACAGTTGATTTCAGTACTCCAACTGACAAGTATTTTGGTATTAGCAAAAGCCTAATATTCTCTCTCTTTACTATATATATGAATGTGTAATGTACTTCAGTATTGAAAATACTACAATGATAAAAGTAAATAAATAGGTTATCACGTAAGGATTACAACTTGATCTAAGATAGTGCATGCAGAATTGTATTGGATTAAGATAAGGATGTCAGCAGCAGTAATTAGTCGTCTTATTTGAAAAACTGGCGTAAGTGAAAAAATTAATAAATTATCATGAAAAGGATTACAAGTTGACTGAAGATGATGCATCCAGAAATGTATTAGATTAAGATGAGGATGTCAGCAGCAATAACAACTAGCCATCTTGTTTGAAAAGCTAGCTTAATTATACTTCCATTTCCTAGTACTAGAGGCAACCCTAAGATTTTCAATGTGCATGCAGAAATTGTTGTGCTCCAGCCCAAGGCTCATATTTCCACCAAACAATTGTGAGCGAATTACAAAACCATTAATTTCGAAAAGAAAGAGAAAATTATACTTTTCTTTAATTTTTGAAAAAAAGAAAAGGATAAAATAATTAAACTAGCACAAAATCTAAAACATGCAAGAAGACAGTACTCATATAAAACATGAGATAGCCTTATACTGGTAAATAAAATGAAATCTTCTTGAAGTAGAATGAAAATAATGACCAATTATATTTGCAGCGTGTCTTTAAGAAAATTTGTGGAGTAGGCAGAGAAAATTAATCTGCATAGTGAGAATTTCCAACAAACGTACCTGTTTGCTCTTCATTGAACATCTGATTCCAAGGCATCTCAGTATATGAGTTCTTGAAACCATGCAGATGTGGAACTTGGAACGGGGAGGGCAGTGATGAAAGCAAATGCCCGTTAATTGATGAATCTGGTTTACATACTTTTCCTGGTTCCCCAACTAAATCTACCACGTACTCCCTGTTAAATTAGAAACAAATAAGGTGAATGGAAGGATAAAGAATTATCATATGTCCATATATCATCACTAAAGATACTAATTCATCCAACTAATTCCACAGTGAAATAAAGAGAAGAATCACTAGTTTTTAACAATGAAAATTGTCTATTTCCATATAATATTTCAATGACAAATCACCACCAAAAGATTAAGAAAAACAAGTGGAGTTCTAACCATCCATCCAAAAAGTGAAAATCTCAATTAAACAGCAGGTCTTGATTCTTGTTTCTCCATTAAAAAAAAAAATAACATCATGCTTCCCATTACAAGATATTTGCACATTGCAAGACTTCTGCATCAAGTACATCAACTAAATAAAGATCAAACTAATAATTTCTTTGTAAAATGATAAGCAGGGAAGGATATGGATTTTATTTTCTTTTTTTACAAGTCGAATATTAGAGAAACAACAGTTGGAAAACAAGAGACAAAAATATGGGAATTTTATTCAATTTTGAAATGGCACCTTATGTTGTAAACACCAATACTCCATAGTTGTTATACATGCATAAACATTGACTATTTGACCAAATGCATGCTTGTAGAATCTTGATAATCTGACAAATACTGCATATAGAGTCATATGTGTTTGTTCCTCCAACAACAAATTATTGAACCAACATCACATACTTGTTTTCCATTCAAAGCTAAATAAACATGAAACTTCACATTGGAAACAAACATTTTTAAAGGAAGGCAAAAGATCAAGGTCAGCCGTGAAGCATAAAAGATAAAGAAGTGGCACGTCTTGAGTCATAGAGGAATTCCTTTGGAACAATTAAGGATTCTTTATGGACAAGACATGAGTTGAGAATTAATATTAGATACAGAGGCACAATTAGCATCTTGAGATTAACCAGAATGTACATTCAGCACCTTCAAAAATTGCCAACATAAAAAATACCTTTCTTTGTACATAAGAGATGAGTAGTACAAATGATCACGGATAAAAGTTTATATCTAAAAACTAACCTAAGTGACCTTTTGGCATCCTCAACTTTCACCAAACAGGAAGATGGAAATGCAGAAGAACAGTATTTACAACCATGAGCTATACGACATGGGATGCGTATGTAATCAGCCAATTCCTGCATAGAAAATTGGAGCAATCACAAATAACATACAACTGATAAAATTGTGCACGCAAAAGTATATCATGTATGAGCACATAATCAAGTTTGCATTAAACTGTTCTAGAAAGGAAAACAAGCTACAAGAAAAAAGTTTATAGTAACGTTTATAAAATCAACTTTCAGTAAGGTTCTATTGACTCTTAAAAAACATAATACAATTTTTTGCATTATTTTATGATTATGAATCCATTAATCCCATGCTTTCAGAATGAGAAAATGCTCTATTTTCTAACTAAGAGGAAATGAACTTCAACAATTGACTATCTAGACCAAAAAGGGAGTACATATACTGATAGTTGTCAGAATTGAGCAAACTCTGATATCGTGAGAATATTAAGGAAGAAAAAGACCGTATTTTTTATCTTGGACAAGCAAAATTCTTGTTGATAACATGAGCAAACTAAGAATACAGAAGAAAAGGAAGGTCCATTGAAATTTGATGTTCATAGTGAATTGATCATGTCTGACCACTTAGTTAAGAGAAGGAATAAAATTACCTTAAAAAGAATAGCCCGATGCCTACAAAGTCCTACAGACAGGTTACCAATGGGAAAGACAACACATCCTTTCCGTTTCCTAAGTTCTTTGCTATATGATTTCCACAATTGATAAAGATCTCCTCGCTCTGTTTTGAATACACCCCTTCAAATTCCCATAAGAAATATTCAGATTCAATAGCTAACATAAAGTTCATAAAAATTTGGGCAAGGATAATCACAGGCATACCCCATAAAGTCAGAAACAAGTTTAGCAAGCTTCTCGACAAGCTCTAAAGTAAATCCCAATGCACTGTAATATTCCAAAGCTCTATCTTCCAGCTGTGAAAGATTAGGGTCAGCATATTTATCAACAAAGATGACTTCCATCGAAGAATCATTTGGATCAACTGTGTTGAGCGCCATCAATGTGGGTAACCTTCGTCCAACTTCTGGTTCATTGCACATTGCCCATAAGTGGGGATCCATTCCCAAAATGTTATAGAATCCATCTGTTATCTTATCTGAATATGACAAGCAACCATTGACCTGCACAAAAGAATTATAGTGAGCTTGTCCTGCAAAATACAATTACACTAAGGATGGATATCAACATCACCATTACAAGGACAAAGATGTATAAGAACCACATGCCACAGGTCATCAAATAAGTAAACACTTACAGATGTATCACATAGTTTCTTGCTACACATGAAATTAATTATGCTTTAATGCATTCCAAATATAAAAGAAAGACGGAAGACAAATACTGAAGAAATTTAGATTTACAGCGTAAGAACGTGAGATGGAGGTGCAGGATGAGTGGAAGAACAGAAGATGTACTGGCAAAACAATGAAGAGAATTTTTTTTTTTTGGCAATTAAAAGAGAACTACCAAGGTGATTTCTTTACGTAGTATAAATTGAGAAAACCTATGAATTCATTACTCAGAAACTGAAGTTAATTTAAATTTAATAGGAAAAAGCAACCAATTTAAAATGGTTAAAACAGATTCTCTCTTCCTTGTCCTGTAGTAATTTTTCTTCCTTGGCAACAAACAAGAAGCCCAATTTAAACTTCCTTTAAAAATTCTGCGATCGTTATTAATGGAAGAACACACTCATAGGCGATACGACAGTCCTGTATTATTAAGCTTTGAGGAGCAGTATGTATATATCATTAAGAGAGAAACCCACCCAGAGGCGATGTGACACTGTCTCCGAGTCGGACGATACACTGCAAGTCTCCTGAAAGTTCTCAGGCAAGAGGAGCGGCTGGCCGGCCAAGAACGCTTGCGAGGTGAGCCTTGTCGCGAGGGACGACTGCAGATAGTAGCTCTCCCGCGCCCTCTGCGCCCAATTCCGCTCCCTAAGCGCATCCCTGCACCCTTCCACCACCTCCAACAGGTTGTCCGTCCCCTCCAAGGTAGCTGTCGTCCCCGAAAGCACGTTCCCATCCACCGTGAACACGCTCCCGACGTAGCCGCTGCTTCCTCCGACGCTGGGCAACCGCTGCAGCGGAAGGAGCACTCTTCGGTCCTGGTCGCCAAACATCTCCGCCGTCGGAATCAAGCCGCCGCCACCCTGGCGGCGGAGAAAGGGTCTTCGATCCTCATCCAAAACTCCTCCGGATACAGGTCGCCAGACGCCACTCGACAGCGGCTGATACGATCAAGCGAAGGAAGGGGGTCGGCGGGGGAAGTGTCCGAGATGCACGGGAGCATCCGATGAGGCATTCCCACGGGTGCGCTCACGGGAATCACGAGCTGACGCTCGCGGCATCTTTCGCTGTCTCCAGGACTCAATGAAAAAAGAAAACCCTCGCCGGCCGATCGGGAATCACGAAAAGGAAGATCGATAAACAAATTTTATCATGATTATTAGACCCGCGATCTCAAGATTTATGCATCGGAAGGAAGGAGGAGGACTGGGCAGTGTGAACGGCGGAGAAGACGACCGCGCCGGAGAAGCGCCTTCTAATTATGGAGGAGGGGAAAGGCGGTGTAGGAGAAACAATTGAAAATTTAATCTGTAAATCATAGCCCCCCAAGGTTTATCTATTTACAGAATTGCTCCGCTTTAAAAGTTTCACTATCGCCTTCTAATTAATAATATTCTAAGATTATTTTTGCTTAATGGGAAAATGAGACTGTAAAAAATTGACACGTCCCATCATTGTATTGTAAGGTGTCCATAATTAAGGCTATATTTTAGGATAAAATTTAAATGAGTATGGATAAATTTTAAATTTAATGAGTTATTTCTCATTATTATACCAGATATAATCATTTAAAATTTTAAAAATAGATAAATTGGTAATGAATATTTTAATATAAATATAATTAAGTTGAAATAATTTTATTTTATATTCTAGAAATTATGATTATAATTGTATAATTGAAATAAAAGTATTTTTGAAATAAAAAAAAATATAAGAGGTAATTTTTTTAAAAAAAAGTGTTATTTTAATTTTTCCAATTTAATAACTTTCTTTTGGTTTAAAAATAATATATTTTAGGGGTAAAATGCAAATTTTCCAACATTTGCTGGAAAAGGAAAATATCAGAAATGGGAAGGGCAGACGGATAACGCCCGCGCCGTGATGGCGCACGTGGGAGCGCGACTCGGTTTTGCCGTTTCAAAGTCGGCGGGAGGCGGTGCCAGGCGGACACGATAGCGCGGATGCGTCTCCTAACCTGCGCGGCTCCGACGGAAAAGTAATCATAAGTCTGTCTAGCTCGTTGAACTAGCCAGAATTCACTTCGAGAGCGACGTGGCATAGTCCTATTGGAAAATGTACGGCAACGTCGATCAGTAGTCTTCGCGTGTGTACAGAATCATAGTGAAGTACCGTAGGGACGTGGCCGTTTCTGCGGATCTCCTTGACTGCGCATTGTACCACAACGAAGCCTTCGAGCACCTGCAATCATAAATCTTTTAATAAGATTTATACATTTCAAAAATTTAAAAATCTCACTCTTTTTCAAAATCTCTTTCGATTATCATAAATAAAATATAAATTCTACCCTAAAATTTTAAAACCGATTTATAAAAATAAATTATAAACCTCATCTATACGGTGGATGGAATTTATAAAATCTCATATGAATATGAAAATTATTTTTTCTTCTGGTGTATTTATTTCTCTTTGAGAATTTTTTATCGCACAGGCACATACTGATGAGCATTTGATCAATTGACGCACTTGAAATTGCGCAATTTTTAAAAAAATATATCTGACTTCTAATTTTTTTTAAAAAATATATATATTTATTTCTTATTTTTACTCTTTCCGTCCCCATTACTACGGTGCTATAAAAAATTATTAAAGTATTACATTTTAAAAATCAAACACGGTCGTATTGATTTTTAAAATATATCATGTAGTACGAGTGAATATTCATTTTTGAAATACAAAACCTCCATAGTATTGTTCTTTAAACATCAATATCATGTCCCCTTCGAACGTATTTGAGATA
>JBAMIB010161471.1:0-13198 GCA_037177415.1 Kaempferia rotunda
ATTTCCAAGCTTACAAGAGGTATTCACAATATATAGAAGTGAGATTTTATTTTATATTTTTGTATTTATTTTCTTATTTCGACTTGTAACTTGTATGAGTCCCTTAATTACGTTAAAAAAAATCACAGAGTATGAATATTATATATAGATAGAGAGAGAGCGAGGGGGGAGGGGAGGGTGATGAACGCACCCGTAAATATGCACTAAAATTAATCGATATTTTAATTATATATTTATTTGAATCAATCTCAAATTTAATAACTAAACACAACTTTCAATTTATACCATGTCATTTATATATATGTTTCAATAGTAGTTATATTTTCACTAAATTTTTAAAGTTTTTTTTAACACTCACTTAGTTGGCGTCTGTTATATTTAAAATTAGGACAAAAATTGATACTTCTTTTTTTTATTATTTTTTATAATGAAAGAGTCAGCTTAAATCTAAGTTTTTTTATTTCTTTTTGTCTCGTGAACCTACCTATTATTGTCTTTTTTAATCATTTTTCTCAATAATACCTCAAGTGGGAAAAAGAATATTAAATTACCTATTATATCCTTGGTAAAATCCTCATAAATTTTATATATGCATTTGCATAAACACTAGAAAAGTAATAACTTTGAAAGGAATAACCAGTCAAAATGTTTATTTCACCACCCTCATCAAATTAAAAAAGAATCAAAATTCTAAATTGATGAACCAAAATCAATTATATTTTCATTGTATGCACATTTGATGATGAGGAGGGAATTTTTAATTATGAAATTTGCTCTATCTACATTTGATTTTAATTCATCAATTTAGAATATTCATTCTTTTTTAATTTGGTAAGGATGGTAGAATACAATTCAAATCCTCTGTCCCGTCCTAATCATGTCCCCATGTCTCATCATCAATCGGACGGTCATGACATTCTCGAAATGTGTGCCCACATACCGTGCACAACATTCTTGAGATTTGATCAGTCCGATCAGCGATGGGACACGGGGACACGATTAATTTGGGACAAAAGATTTGAACGGGGTAGAATAAGTTTTTGATCAGTTATCTCTTTCAGAATTATTGCTTTTATATTATTTATACTGGTACATGTATAAATTTTATGAGGATTTTTATCGAAAAATAAATTGGTCAATTTAATATGTTTTTTTTTCTTTTTTAAGATTATTATAAAAAAATAATAAAAAAAGACAGACACAATTGTCTTTTAATAGATTTTTCATATTAACTTTTAATTAAAGTGGATTAAATATTATTTTTTAAACATAAAGGACAAAATACTAGTAGATAGAAAATAGGGTTGACAGTATTTTTAGCTTTATAAAAAAAAAGGCATCTCAATTTACCATATTAAACGTGCATCTCATTGTATTTCCATTACAAAATTATTATTTTGATTTTGACGTTAAAATAATTATGATTAGAGCTATTATAATTAAATTAAATTGCTTCAACTTGCTTGAAATTGTTACACACAAAGAGTAATTATAAAAATATTTTCTATTAATTTAGTTAAACTTATTCAAATTTGATAAAAATGTTTGAATGTTATTGAAAATTTGGAATAGGCAATTTATATTATCAATTAGGTCCATAATTCTCGTAGTTACTACAAATTATAGTGTTTATAGTATATAACAATAACAATATTAGAATTAAATTATTTTTATGATGAAAAAGATGATGTATTATTTGATAATTAAAAAATATAATATATTTTTTAACAATAATAAAAATAACGGGTGTTTTTTGATTTAACCTAAATTGTTTTTACTAATCTTCTAAAATCAATCAAAGAAATTTCAATGAAAGAAGAGATGATTAATTAAGATATGGAAGAATGAAGATTATCAAAATTTGACCTCTTAAATATGAGTTATTCCTCTTTTATCACGTAAAATCAATCAATGAAATTTCAATCTCGTCAAAAGGCAGAAAGTGGAATAAATCATTAATATAATAATCCGCACATCTCCCTTTGCTCGCACGTCTTAAGCTTTTCTTCCACAGATCCAATCGCCGACCTACTTTTGCTGCCGATCGACAGCCTTCTCGATTGTTGAACTCGAATCGCTTCCTCTGTTCTTTCGTTTTTGAATCTAGGTAAAACGAGTTGTTCTTGTTGGAGTTTCTATTGTCGGAATTCAAAAGGTTTGATCTCGTGGATAAATTTCAGATTTTACCTTTTTGCTGTCTCAGATTCCGGTTAACAATATGTCATCGTCGCGGCGTGTTGAAGAGGCGGCGGCGGCGGATGGCGAGGATGAGGAGGCGTTCGAACACACGCTGTTAGTGGTGCGCGAAGTGACAGTGTACAAGATCCCACCGAGAAGCACTAGCGGTGGGTACAAATGCGGGGAATGGCTGCAGTCCGACAAGATCTGGTCGGGCCGCCTCCGGGTCGTCTCCTGCGGCCACCGCTGCGAGATTCGTCTCGAGGATCCCGCCTCCGGGGAACTCTTCGCTGCCTGCTTCATTCTCCCTGGCCAGCGCGAGAGCTCAGTAGAACCCGCCCTCGACTCCTCCCGCTATTTCGTTCTCAAAATCGAGGACGGCCGCGGTAAGCACGCGTTCATCGGTCTCGGATTCAATGAGCGCAACGAGGCCTTTGATTTCAATGTGGCCCTTTCGGACCACGAGAAGTATCTGAGGAGAGAGAACGACAAGGAGGAGGGTGAGGACGAAGATAGCCACATTGACATACATCCGGCAGTCAACCATCGACTAAAGGTGCTTGCTTGGATTCTTGATTTTATCTGCATAACTTTGATTTATCTTTTCAACTTTTGTGAACTGCTATTTCGTTTCCTGAGATCCAGATCATTTTCGTCGTATATTTGTTATAGTTGTCCTTTCCAATTCTAAACAGATGAACGTGGAAGTACACATCGGGCGTATATCGCAATTGATATTTGGAATTGGAGTCCTTTGACTGAATGTTAAGACACTATACACTGTGGTAGTTGGTGTAGCATCTGTACTTCAGTTCTATGGACAGAAATTCTTTTGCAAAGCTTGCCCTTTTTTACAAGACAATTTCAATT
Organism: Kaempferia rotunda; assembly: GCA_037177415.1. Classification (NCBI taxonomy): domain Eukaryota; kingdom Viridiplantae; phylum Streptophyta; class Magnoliopsida; order Zingiberales; family Zingiberaceae; genus Kaempferia; species Kaempferia rotunda. The sequence goes on from JBAMIB010161471.1 coordinate 3,049, forward strand.
TTGCAATTATTCAACTCACTATGTTATGTAATTACAACGTTAATGAGTCAGTGCAACTTTTAAAACTAAAAATATTGTTTATATTGGCCTTGATAAAAAAGGAGGATACTATTTCAAAGTTATTTCCTTTCTATTTTTCAGCACTGGTAATCAAGGTTGTTTAGATTTATCACCTATAATGACTTCCGAATTACAGATTATTTCCAAGTTTCTACTTATTACTAACAATACTAAAATTTAATGCTTAACTGTCATGCTGACAATTGTGCTCTCTTAAATCATTTGATAACCATCTCTCTACACCTGCAAGACTTTTCTATAGTTAAGGGATCTCTTTCTATTGATTATTAAATTAAATGTAAACTAGATCAATTAGCTTCTTCCTATCTAGTGCATTTAGTCTATTTCAAAGATTATTAAGTTAGATGTGTAGCCGACCTCATCTAGTGAGATAAGGCTAGGTTGTTGTATTAAGTTAGATGTGTATTAGTAAATTTGATTGGTATAGATAAGTTGATTGAAATTTAACGCCCTATGTGATTTTCTAAGTGTGTGCTGATGTGGCAGAGCACTGCAGTCATATACATGTGGATCAATCTGGCCTATTTTTTTTTTTTTTTTGACAGCAGTGACAATTTTCAGGTCATGTGTTTGCCAAAGTACTCTCTTCTCCTTTACTTGTTTTATATAAAGTTCGGTCAAATTTTATCAAATTCCTCTAAGAGCCTGCTAAAGAGTATGCATTAGAATGTAGATTTTTCAAACATCAGCTATTGGTAGGTGAATGGATGGTTAATAGGAATTCCCAGACCTGCTCAATGCTCATTCTAAAGGAACTTAATCTTCCACAAGAATATGTTCCCTACTTGGGTTAGTAATAAACGTTAGCAGCAATAGTATACTAGTGTTGCTAGAATCTGCTGATCCATCAAGCCATCTAAGAGAAAAAGATGGTATATCTAGGTTGTGAACAATTGGCAAATATATAATACAACATTGTGCAAGATAATCTAAAATCATGTAGTCATATGTATAATGCCTAACCCTAATGCTGAAAAAATAAAGATAATTTTTTTAAAATATATAAATGTAATAGATATAACTTACAGTAACTGTTAGGAACCCAAAATTCAGAATGGAGGAGCACACAAAACACAAAATTGTATTAAGGTTAACACAAACAATCTGGAAAAGGAAAATCTCTCCAGCCAAAGTGTACTTTTGTCAAAGCCAATGCTCTCTTCAGACAATAGTTCTTAGATGCCCTCCCCTCTAACTTCCCTCAAACTTATATCCACACATACTCTAAAACATGCTAACATAACTGCCACAAAGATATAACTGACTCTAAAACATAAACTACAACTATATATTAATTCTGTTAAGGCCCCTTTTCGTTTTATCCCTCCTGGAATATACAAGCCATGTTTTGTGCTTGCTTCCCTCATAATCCAACATGTTTCACACATGATCCAGCACTTGGTCCACATCTGGAACTTGGTTCCTGTCAGTAACATGAGAAACAGATTAAAAAAAAACTTTAATAATCCCTTTTAAGCTCTCCTTAACTTTTGTTTATATGATAGTTGTTTCTATTATTTGTATTAGGCATCAAATAAAGTATTTCCAAAAAATATTACTTAAATGACTAAATATGTTCCTCCCTTGTTGTGTAATAATGAATATTTTGAGAAAGTAATTAATGACTACCTTAGGAAATCTATCCTTTCAATTCCAGAATAGATATCTCCCACATAACCGACATGTTTCGAAGATTGGTATATAAGAATATGAAATATCTGAACTTCAATATAAGTTCATAGGCTTGGTGGAAAGTGGAAACCTCATTAATATAAACATTACCATCACATACTCAACAAGGCTTTACATCTGGATTGTGATTTATACCTAATTTAACTAGACTAACCAGAGACCAAAATGGAGACAAGTCTGACTGATGAAATTGCAAGTATGATATTTTTTGAGGTTCCAATAAGGGATGGACGCCTATTAAAATAGTCTGAATAACAAGACATACATTCATGTATTTGTGTAACCCTCAAATCATTCTGTCTTTTTCAGTGGCTGTATGACTTTAACTGATAACTGTGAATTATGCATTATGATTTATGATGTCTCTCCCTTAACTACGCCTTCCACTTGCATGGTTTCATGAATTGCTAACCTCCTAAAAATCTAATTATGTGCTTTACCTTGATAAAGCATGCCAATTAGATATCTCCAATGTATTTGAACTCTTTGATTTTGTTCCTAAATGAATATTGTTAAATGAACACAACCATCAGCAAATGCTTTTCACTTTTTTTGCCTTCTCATTTTGTGTTTATTTGCTTGAATCCTTGAAGGCGTAATTTCCTAGGAAGAAAATAATATTGCTTTTGTTGTGTGAGCTCTTACTTATAGTTTTTTTTCTTGTTATTTCGTTGTTCAAGCTTCTATCAAACAATATTTATAAAATTGAAATTGATACTAGTGCAATAACATGATTACACAGAACATACTAATGCTTTCAAATTAAATTTAAAGCAAAACATGCAAACCATATTGAGACTTACATGACATCGACTCAGTGTTAGTTTGATCTTCTTGGTTAGAGCTTCTCATGTCTATTTTATTTTAAGCATTCAAGTTTCTTGTTTGATCCATTGAAATCTTTTCCAACTTTTGTAAGATTGAGTCCATGCAGTGGAGACATGTACGCTGAACTGCAGTTGATGGAATATGGCGAATGAACTCACCTGATTTGTTATCAGAATGTCCCTATTATATAACTCGACTTCATCTCACCATATGTTTATTCACAACTTAATTTCACCTATCAGAATTGCTCACCGCAGTGATTGGAGATATGTAAGCTGAATTACAGTTGATGGAGCATGATGAATAAACTCATCTGATTTGTTATCAGAATGCTCCCATTAGATAACTAAACTTTACCATGTTTTTTTCAGTACATATTACTGTTGTTTTTCTTTTGGCAAGAATTTTTAATTAGCATGATTATTAGCAAAACCAAGAATCAAAATCAAAGACAAATCCTCAGATTGCTGCTTTCTTAGAGTTGGTCGCATTGACAAGTTATCTAAAATTTGCACAACGGGTCTCTATAAATATATGCAAACTGATTGCCCAGGAAATGTAGAGCTGGAAAAATTAATATTACTGCTACTACAATATTATGCATATCCAAGGAGCAAAGTTGTTAAATCACAAAGCAACATAGTGGAATCAGTCACTTCATTTTCGTTAGAAATCTTTTCCATTCATTTAATTCGATGGGAAGTCTTGCATGATAAGCCATTCTAAGAGAAACTTTGCTTGTTTCAGAATCTTTGTACTCTGCATTAATATTCTCTTCATATATAAAGATACCGTTTCTGATTTTTCATCTCATCTTTGATGCCCATCAATGTATGCAATGCTCTTGTTTCTTCTATTTTATATCACTCTATTTATTCAATGTTTAGGAAGGAGAAACCATTCGCATAAATGTGAAGAATAAAACATCTAGTGGAGGAGGCATGCTGTCAATTGCTGGCTTAACAGGAGGACCCTCGAACAAGCCAAAAGTTGGTACACTTCTTGCACCTCCACCTGGAAGTGCAGGGAAGATCAAGTCACCTCTTCCACCACCACCTAATGATCCTGCAACTGCTAGGATGGCCTCAGGTCATAATGCTGGACTGAAGTCTCCTGAGGAATCTACAGGTCGACCTGTTGATCCTTTGTCTGATTTTTCTGCCATTGAGGTATGATTGTTTATTTTGCTTTGTTCATTGAACCACAAACATTCTCAAGCAATATGTCTAGGAGTTCCAAATAAATGGCATTCCATCCAATTTACTACTAGAATTATCAATCTATAAGCTGGTTTTTTTTTTTTCACCACTAACTTCTGTCTATATACAAATGGATGAAGACATTTAATTTGAAACTACCGGAATAACTGAAAATTTGCCTTCTTCTAATTCTCTTTGATTCACTGTTTGTGTGATACTAGTAAAATGTTTCTTGAACTATGGACACCCATAAATAGTAATAAAGGTCTCTAGAAAATTCTTTCATGGAATCTCTACAAGGCTTACTTTTTCCCCATGTGGATCACATCTGGGTTTTCATTCTAGCTGCTCTATTTTTCTTTAGTAAATATAGATGGCTTCCCCCCATTGTGCTTGCAGAGAAATCTTCCTTCAACCAAGCCAGGATCTAGTAAGAATACTGCATCTGGGTGGGCAGCATTTTAAGTCAAAATGAAGCTTACTGATTTGAGTCATGGTATACACGAAGAGAACGGTACACATATCTAGGCTCTAAAGCCTCAGTTTTTCTTGTTTGGCTGGTAATAATTCCAGGGTAATTATCCATGCTTATTTGTTTCGTGTATTTGATTCTCTAGGGCATGCTGCGAATTATTCTTCTATCTGAACTTATTTTGGCCGGATGAAGCTTTGTAAACTGCATTAGTCCATCTATATACAAGTTATTGTTAAAATTTCTGATGCTTTGATTTGATCCATGTGTGTATGATGCATTGTCAGTTTGTCACCCTATAACAGTTTATTTTAATATTCTCCGGATATCCTGACTATAATGGCATGCATCCTGAACAATTTCCTTGGCAGTTAGCAGATATCAGATTTTGAAGATTTGGACACGCACGGCCCATATATGGTTATTTTTGGTGTTCCCAATATGAGGTTAAGCAGTTTTGATCATTAAAGTTTATCCAAACCATTGAAGTATATTTTTTCCTCATTTAAATGTTGTTTGCTCCTTTGATGTGATGGAATGCGGAAGCAAATTTTAATTCAATGTTTGTTTTGCGTAAAAACATTAGGTCATTAGCTTATGGTTATAATAACCATTTCTGAGGCATTTGATGATGCTTACAAAATTTAGTAGTTTATGATAATGTCTTATTAAATTATCATGTTATATGTATATACACTGAACACTATTACTCATCATTGTCATATTAGATTGCATGATGCATCTTTGGGAAACCGAGCCATTTGACTCATTTCTGTGCTTCCATCTAAGTCTACACTCCTTTTGATAAATACATCTAAGAAAATAGATAGTTGTAGATAAATTGTTGGGTATAACAATTTGTTCTTGTTGTCTTCGTTCTGTATTAAAACGCTACTTTGACACGCTATCATTTGTGCTTCTTTTTTTCTAGATCTTGAGGATTAATTGTTTGTCTTATTTGTGATCTTTTAAGATATTGGAATGAGATATTGGGATCCACGTTCAAGATTCTTCCACTAAACTCGCGCTTCAAAAAATTATATATTCGAAAATTTATCTGTTCTGCATATGAGCCAATATTTAGGTTATATTAATGGCTTTCCTTAATCATAAATTAAGAGGGAAAAGAAGGAAAGTACATTAAACAATCAGATGAACACGTTTAATGTGCAAGTTCTTCCTTTCTTAACTTAGGGCAGTTCCGTGGAGGTGGCATCGGAGGGAGGGAACTCCCTCTTTTTGTTTTTTCTTTTTTATTTAAGTGAATTTTTTAGTTTAAATTAAATAATGGTTAGGTTTTTTTAATTAGGGGAGAGATGTATGTTGTGGAGATTTTTAATTATATATAAGGAAAATATAATAAAAAAACGATAAGATCGATAAAAAAGTTATTAAGAGATTTTTTATATAATAAAAATATGTGCAGGGATTTTTACTTTGAACATATTTTTATTTGAATACTAGTCATCGCGCACACGTGTTGCATGTGTAATATAATACATAAATACGATAAATTAGACTTGATAATGATGCGCCGAACCCAGCCCATGTAGTAGTACAACGCAAGAGGAACACTTGAAAACCCTAAAGCAAACTACTGTAGCAGACTCTACGTCATACAAAAAATTAATTTAATTTTTTATATCAGATATTAAACTGATAAGCACATATACTACACTTGATCTTAGCCAAAAGGTCAAGAAATGTGTGCTTTTTAATGTCACTGACCTAAGGTATTTATAGAAGCTTCACTACTTGCGGTGTTGTTAATTTTAAGATGTGCGACTAAATAGATCATAGCAGTATAATACCTATTAATGAGAAAATTTTCTAATAATACGTTGCACCTGAGTCTCGAACTCTAGATCTATAATTGATTAATGAGAAAAAATTTTAATAATACCCGCAGCCGATGGATATTAACGTAATTTCATTGTATGTTTCACTAAATTAATTAAAAATTTATTAGTATTGAGTTCAGATTCATAATAATATAGTAAGATGATAATGAGTTCTCCAATAGCTCCTATTTATGCTTTTAGATCCCACTTTTAGTTTAAAGATTTTTTTTCATAAGGGTTGGCTCGAGCATTGAATGCAATGCGATACAGTGGTTAATGGAGCATAAGAGCATCCACATCAATTACCTTAAATTAAATTTTTACCCTAAAATTTATATTTTACATAAAAAAATCTCTACATCAGCTACCCTACTCATTTCCTAAATATACATTGCATGCATAATAGTTTTCTAAATTTAGGGAATGAAATACATTCCCTAAACATTAAAATAATATTTTTCTCTCCTCTCTCTAATAATATAATATTTCTCTCCCCTTCATCTAATAATAAAAAACATTGAGGAAAGAGCAAAAAATAATAAATAAATAAATATAGGATAAATTATAGAGAAATTGATGAATTGTGTAATAAAAAGTGGATATTCAAATTTAATAAAGTAATGTTTTTACCCTAAATTTTAGATTTTGGATGAGAAATTTGATATGGATGCCCTAAGTGTCCTGTATTTATTGCATCACATGCTCTAGCTGTTGATGCCTTAAAAGTATGAAATTTTTGTTGAAAGGCCAAAGATTTCCGCATTTCAGTAGATCAACTTAAAAAAAAAACCTAAACTTCTCATGTTATGGAGATCTTGCTCAAGTTGATTAATTTCAATTAAACAAAAAAGGATGACTTCTATTTAACTGTTTTTATTACTTTCATTTTTTTTTCTTTGGGAAAAAACTCTTATTTGTTCAATGGTTTGCGGAATGAGGTGGACAGAAAATTAATCAATTATAAAGGAAAAATTAAAACGGCAATTTAATCTAACTTTTATATAATTAAAATATAAAATTAGTTTCTATTATGTCCACACTATTAAATAATTGAATATATGAATAGACTTTTAAATTTACTATGTTAAATTTGTGATAAAAAGTCAAGTGCCTATAATTTATAAGTCAATTATTTAAATTTTTTATGCTCCGTCAAAATATTTAGAAATTGCATCGTCAGCAAATTTTGAAGATCAGTGAGTTTTTAAAACTCATTAATCTTTTTATATATCCAAAATTTTAAAATTTTAATATGGTTCGAATTAGAAGTCCTAAAAACTCATGTCAGTGAGTAAGCATGACATGAATTTTTATCAAATTATCTCATGATTATAAATATTTTTACAAACTACATCTCTCAATATAGGTGCAATCGTGATTACGTTCGAAAGATTCTTAGGAGTATAAAGATGTAGGTTTAAAGTGATTTTGAGTTTCTAAGATCACATAAGTTTTGATTAAAATTCATGAATAATAAGTTTTGATAAAAATTCATTAATAACCTTAAACACCTCATGAATACTTTAAACCAAGCTCTTAATTTACATCGTCATGTCTCTCATACATGAATTTCATATCAAGTCTTTAAAATTATCATAATTTATTTTAAGAGCTATATAATGGTCCTGTGAGAGTATAAAAAGTTTAACAGTTGATTGATAAATTACAGGCATTTAACGGTCTAATAATAGTCGATTGCACATTTACACCAGCCGAATACGGATAAACAAGCATAATGAAAAATAATTTTATATTTTTGATAAATATGAAAATTAAATATGTATTTTTGATATTACGGAAATTTATTGGGATTCACGTTCCATTCAAAAATCTTCTTCCGATAAACTCGTCCTTAAACAAAAAATTTCTATACAAGTTTTATTTTTTATAAGATTTGAAAAAGTGTCCCGTATCACATGTTCTATCTGTTGAACTCTTGGCTATGAAGATTTGTTGTTAGATGAAGCATTGATTACGGAGATTTTCACATTAAGATCAACCTCCAAAAAGACAAGAAATTTCTTACAACCAACTAGTGTCCTAGGGAGAGTCATGCATAATAATTTTAGACAAATGCCGCATGCCGCTGCTAATTAATAATAATATATTATTATTATTATTATTATTATTATTATTATTATTATTATTATTATTATTGAGGCCTAGTTTATTTTGATTAATTTTAATTTTAAAAAATGACTTCTATTTAACTGTTTATTTTTTTTACTTATTTATATATTTCTGTTATTTTTTATTACTTTTAGTATATTTCCTTTGGTAAAAAAATTTTTCTTTCTAAATTTATTTTTCTCAAACTCTTTCTCTTCTTCGGATTTTCATAACAGGGACATACTATTTGACAAAATGTTGAATAGGGGTGAACAATCGACTCAAAATTGAACCGATCAAATTGAACACATCAAAACAGGTTAAATTAAATTTTTTTCAGACAAATTGAATCGACTGAACTTTGCCGCAAAAATTCAACAAACCAAACCGATATCAAATCATTTAATTTGGTGAATTAACTGATCAGTCGATTAATAACATCATCAATCAATTGATATTGGATTTACATTGGTTTATGAAATTCAATTTAATCGATTCATGAATTATTTTAAAATCAAAATCAAACAAAATAAATTTAAAAAATTGATATTTTACTTTAAAATTTAAAATTTTAAATTAACTGAATTAAAATTTTAAATTCGATCGATAAGTTAATTTGATTTAATCGATTTTTGCAATGGTTTGCGTATGGGTGGATAGAAACTCAATGCATTATAATTCGAAATTTTCTAATATTTAAAATGAATATTCAACTTTTATATTTATTAAAATATATAATCATTTTTCTATTGTATCTATTCTTTATTAGGGTGACTGCTATTAAATAAATGAATATATCAATCATTTTTAAATTTGCTATGTTAGATTTGTGATCAGCGGTTGATTGTTAAATTTTGTATCCTACTATTATTATATACAGGACCGTTACAAAGTTTTTAAAATATATAAAAATTATGTCATTTATGAATTTTTTTATCAAAGTGAACTTGCAACATTTAAATTTCAAAATTTTAATACAGTACTCTGGTTTCGGAGAATCATAGGAATTCATGTTGTTGATGAGCAAATACGGCATACTAAATCCTTTAATGAACTTGTGTCAGATTATCATACCATTGTAAAGATTTTAAAAATACATATCTCTTAATTTAAGACTATGAAATCCTATGATAGCATGATTATACTTAAGTGGCTTTTGACAGTATAATAATTCTGGTTCTAAAATGATTTTGATGTTTCATTAGAATTGATTGATGATCTTAGATATCTTAAACCAAGTTAATTGGACTTTTTACATCATACTTAATGTAATCATATCCTCATACATGAATTTCATAACGAGTTTTTTGAAATTGTCATAGTTTTAATGTATTTTGGGAGTTGTTTAATGACCCTGCCACATAATTAGAGTATAAAAAGTTTAATAGTCGATTGATAAATTATAAGCATTTAACTGTTGATCATAAACCGACCACAATAATTAAAAAATCGACTGGCATATTTGACCGTCTAATAGCACTAGGTTCAGAAACATAATGAATAATAATAATATAGTTTTGATAAATATGAAAATTAGATAGCTATTTAAAAATTTTTATATTTTATAGTTTTCTAGATGATTGCATTTGTTTCTAAATTTGTTTTTTTTTTCAAAGTGCATAGATATTTTTTTTTACTTATCATCAATTTAAAAAATAGAAATTTAGCGTGTGATGTTTAAAAAAATATTGATTATCGTAGCTATTAAATATTGAGCCTCAATATTCAAATCATCCAATTTATTTATTTTCCATTAACAAATGACATATTAATTATCTAAAATATCCCATTTTAAGACAAAATTAAGATAAAATCACACTATTAATTAAAAACTAACGCGGAGTTATAATTAGACAAGTATAAAGACTATGACTAAATATCGTCTTAAACTAAATAACTATTATATCTCTCTAGACAGAAGCCTCCTA
>JBAMIB010161574.1:0-13198 GCA_037177415.1 Kaempferia rotunda
AACTTGGCTAAGAAACCAAGAGTCTGGAAGAAGCCGACCGGATGATCTTTGGGTGCGAGAGCAAGCTCGCTTATAACTTGGTTAAGAAACCAAGAGTCTGGAAGAAGTTGACCAGATGGTCATTAGGTGCGAGAGCAAGCTCTCTTATAACTTGGTTCAGAAACGAAGGGCTAAAAGAAGCCAATCGGATGGCCGTTAGGTGCAAGAGCAAGCTCTCTTATGACTTGGTTCAGAAACCAAGAGTCTGAAAGAAGCCGACCGAATGATCGTTGGGCACGAGAGCAAACTCACTTATAACTTTGATAAAAGATAAAAAGTCTGGAACAACTGACCGGAGGGTCATTGGGCACAGATCTCGTGAGATGAGCGGGCGTGGGGCTTGTGAGATGAGCAGGCGCGGAGCCCATCAGATGAGCGGGAGTAGAGCCCGTGAGATGAGTGAGCGCGGGGCCTGTGAGATGAACGGGCGCAAAACCCTTGAAATGAGCGGGAATGGAGCCCGAATGTTAATGTCGAGCGAGTGGCTAATGTCAGTAGAAGCAAGCTCTAAAGTCAATGACAGACAAGCGGCTAATGTCAACCCTGAGAGCAGTTGATGGGGAGCTAGGCCCCGAGTATCAGATGGGGGGCTAGATCCCTAGAGTATCTGAGGGGATTTGGACCCCTTGTATCTGATCGGGTCAACATCAACATCAACCCTACATTGACATCTGAGTTTGCATTGACATTATTTGCTTGCTCTGACATCAAAGATCCTAGACTCTGATTAGATGGGGTTGAGCCCTTGAGAGCATGTCTGATCGACATTGACCAATCAGGATATAATAGAGAGAAGAACCCCATAGGAGCATGTGTGATTAGCCTTAACTGATCAAAATGTAGTGGAGAGCAGAGCTTCATAGGATGTCCGATCGATAATGATCAATCAGGATGTGAGGAGGAGCAGAGCCCTGTAGGATGTTTGATCTATAATGATCAATTAGGATGTGATGGGGAGTAAAGCCCCACAGGATGTCTGATCGATAATGATCGATTAGGATGTGATGGGGAGTAGAGCGTCGTAGGAGCATGTTCAATCAGCCTTGGCAAATCAAGAGGTAGTGGGGGCTAGAGCCCTATAGGATGCCCAATCATGGAGTCGGGCTCTTAGTCCCTTATCGAAGAGTGAGACTCCTAGCATGTGCCGCTAGTGTTTGATCGGGGAGCTATGTCCCTTGTGTCCAATCAAGGATCTAACTCGGTCTCTTGACTCCTGAATACCCGTGGAGTCCGGGAAGAAATATAATTGAAAAACTCACCTACTAATCGACTATAATCCGACTCAATTTCTCAACTCCTGAATATCCGTGGAGTAAGGGAAAAATATAATACATCTATCTAAATCCTCCGAGGCCATGATGATGGTTGAGAGTGTTCCCGATGTCATACATCTTCACGTTCATGAATAGGTTAGGAAAAGTGTTTCCCATAACGACGCCAAATTTGATCCCGTTCGGAAGCTAAGTCAAATGGAACTGTCGGGGATGTGAGGGCAGTGAATGTGGACTGAGTCGCCATGACCCAGGGTGAGGGGTGATGATCTGTGTTCTATATTGACATAGCCATTGGGAGGTCTCTGGTCCCTGCTACTTGCAATCAGCGATCGGGTTGCCCCGGCTCTAATACTCAGATGCTCGAGGCCGCAAGTCCCAAAAATATGTAAGGAGTCGGATAAATAGTAATGAAATGCATGGAGAATAAGCAAATGAGACATACCCTGGCCCAGGGTGGCACCCTCGAATGGTCTCGTGAGCTAGTTGTGAAACAAATTAAGTTGTCATGAAGCTAGAAGTGGTGGCGTGGCACTGAAGGGAAGCAAGCAGCGGAAGGTGATGACGTAAAGCTGACGGTAGGCGCGGAGTTGGAATAAGACAGCAGCATGTAGGATGGAATATGATATCAGCACGAAGGCTAGAGCATATATAATGTTGGCTCGAAGGCTGGACCACCACAATAACACACAACCAAAACACAAACCATCGAGGCAAAGTACAACAACGTTGGTCTAGAGGATGAATCGACATATATCAGTAGTGTACCGCAACGTAAGCAAGGGGGTTTGGTACAGTTGTTAGCGACTCGAAACTAGGAGGCAATAGCGAAGGCCAAACTGGGCAACCACGGGAGGCGATAGCAGCCCACGCAAGAGGCGCGCGGTGGCATCCGGTGGAGGCAACGACAGTCACTGGTGGTGGCGGTAGTTGCTGAAGCCGAAGGAGAAGAAGAGGGAAAGGGGGGCTGGCGGTGGCGTGAGAAGACGAGCAGAGCGGCACTAGTGGCAGACTGGCGGCGGCATGAGAAGACGAGGAGAGCGGGAAAGGAACTGTGAGAGAGAGAGAGAGAAAAGGGAGAGGAATGTTGGTTGACAACGATCTTTTTCTCCTACTCCTATTGCTACAGTCCCCTTCCTTCGCTTAATGAAGAAGCAAACATTTCCTTCAAAACCCACAAATTGCCCATTCATATAAAATGGCCAAAATTTCCTTCTTATCCCCCCTAATTCCTCTCTTACCCTTCCTACACATCCGCATATATAATTTTAATATTCTACCTACTTTACCCTGCATACTGCGTGCATATTTAAAAAAAAAATTGATTTATTTTTTTCTTAATAGTATAATCCAACCCTTAAAGTTCAAAAGCAAAATCTTATAAACACAACTAAAAATTAAAAAATAAATTGATCGAGGCACTTGGACAACCCCTCTCTCTCTATATATATTTATATCAACTAATAAAGCACTCTAATCATGTTGCAAACCCTATTGTTTTATGCAAGACACATCCATCATCAAACGCAATGGAGCTTTAGTCAATTGCTTGGACAGTTACATGTCCCCTATCCAGATCTAGCCATCCTTCATTGACCGTGACTTGTAGTAGCTATTGGGCCAAGAATTGCATGGTTATTATTATTATTATTATTATTATTATTATTATTATTATTATTATTATTATTATTATTTGTTAACTCAGATATACCACAAATGGGAGCTAGACACTCCGATTTCATAGACCGGCTACTAAATAAATTTTAAAACTATAGATAATCACGCTCAATATCATGAATAATTTGAGCACCACTGAGGTTGCTTATCTGTTAAGGAGTTGGCTATCACTTCTTGGACATGACTAGATTTGATTAGTATGCATATTATTTTGAAATAAATTTTTAAAAATAAAAATATATACTTGCTTTTTAATGTTTTGATTACTTTTGAAAGCAAATATAATCTCAAATGATTCTTAAAATGTATCTACCTATTTAATGTTGTTAAGTTTGGCAAAACTTATGAACTTAATTTTTATCAAAATTATTATATATGAAAAATATTTTTTATATATATTATAATTTTTGCATATATTAGATCAGTTACGTTGGATGGTCTGCCCAATTTTTTTTAATGAGTAGGTGGTAAGGCGCAATACTTTAGGTGAGTTTATACAAATAAATGGTACTTCTTAATGACAAAATTTTTTATCAAAAAAAAAAATCCTTTTAAACTTGGTCCACTCATGTGATGCATTCACATGAGAAAATTTTTTGAAGAACCAACCGTGACGATTGAGGACAGCAGCCCCTGCGCTACGCAAAAGCAAAATAATAAATGAATTAAAACACTGGCCGAGTAGGCCTCGTGATCCCTTCCAGTCGGGTCGGGTGGGCACACGCCTTTCGCGTTGCCTTGGATCGTCCAAAGAATCAAAGGAGCCTCTTGAAACCAATCAATTTAAATTTCCTTCCCTACTATCATTACTCTGTCTGTCGCTTTCCCACTGCGCAGTACCATATCATTTACCATGCATGCATGTCCAAGCCCAGTGCAGGTGTAGTGCAGTCCGTGCGTGGTTGATTCTGAGGCCGACCTATTGCACTGTGCCATGCCCCCACAGCCGCTGAACAATCCGAGGCCGCAGCAGCGGTGGAGTTATGGAAATTTGCGAGTCCCAAGGCACGAGGGAGGACCTGTTCTGCGGTAAAAGCAAACAGTAAGCGGTGGTGGCCTTTCCGAACGCAGGCCTTCGACAGGGACACACAGCTAGCGTCCCTTCCCTCTGCTTAATTTCTTCGTTTACCTTTCTGGTCCTGTCGCGATGTTACTACTATCGATGGCAGAGGAACAGTTGAGATCTTTGCCTGGCGTAGGGGGCAGGAATATAATATTAATTATATTAATCCATTTATTTCTACAGCTCTGAATTAATTAACGCTCTCTGCCTATTGATACGGTGGTCAAAATCTTCCGGCGACGTGAATCATAATTTATTCGTGGTCTTTTGTTGCCTGCTATCTGGTAAAGTCATGCAAAAATTGGATAACCTGAATTATTGATAAAAAATTTTAAAGTCAAGTTGATTATTTTAAAAATTATTTTTTTTGTAAAAATATTAATTCCGTTTTCAATTTTAACACACTTAATTCGTTTAAATTGAACCACTGTAAAAATAGTTTTTAAAAATCAACATTAATTATATTTAATTGATTTTTACTGAAAAGATCCGTGTTAATTTTTTTTTAAAAAATAATCTATTCGATTTAAATGAACCGGATCAGCGTGCCCTCCGGTTTTGTTGAACGTTTCCATTGGACTGAGCTAGGAGTCATTAGAAAATTAAATATTTGCAGCGTGTAGTAAGTAGATAAGAGTAGCGTGCATGTCGTCTGCATGCGTCAGCGTTACTTGTCCTCTCTGATGGCTTGACCGCCCCTCACCGCGCATCCTATTATGTCAAATGCCCATTCCGTTTAATCCAAACTCCCAACAAATATTTGCAGCTCGTTTCATCAATTGATGGATTAATTGATGAATCGGTTTTGATGGTGCGTATGTTCTGCTCCTTGCAGCGCAGTTTGTGTTTCTTCTCCGATATAAATAGACGGCCTTGACAGCCTCTCTCGCCCTATTTTTGCCAGGGTGAAGAGAGTAGTAGTATGGCGCTGCAGGCCCAGCAGCATCCCTCCAATTCTTCCTTCCCGACGGAGCTCCGCAGCGGTGCGGCTGCGGATGAGCTTCGGATGATGCAGGAACTGCGCCAACTGCTCGACGACGCTGCCGTCGGCCTCAGCGATCCCCAGAGCGAGCTCACCTGTAACGCCTCTGGTACGAGGACGAAGCGGCTGCAAGAGGAGGCGCCGGAGGATGACCATCTCGACTGTAACCAATTCTTCGGCTTCGTGTCACCGGAGGCTCCGTTCTGTGATTCCAGTCTGCTCTCTGCCGTTGTCGGTGCCGGCTGTGAGCAGAGCCACCGCTTGGGAAAGTGTGAGTATCCCTCCACCAGCGGTCGCCCTGCTGCATATCCTCTCTCCCGGGACCTAGCCTCCCTCCTCTGTCAGCAAAATATCGAGATCGATGCCCTTCTCCTCCTCCAGGTACTGAATCCATATCTCTCTGTTTAATCCTCTGTGTTTTCACCCATTGTCTTAGTCGTTGTTTACGCATGCAGACGGAGAGAATGAGGAGTGGATTGGAGGAGGAGCGGAGGAGGCACTTCAAGGCCCTGGTTTGGGGCGTCGAGCAGAGGGCGGCGAAGCGCCTCCGAGAGAAGGAATTCGAGCTGGAGAAGGCGCGGCAGCAGAACGCGGAGCTGGAGGAACGGGTGCGGCAGGCGAGTGCGGAGACCCAGATGTGGTTCAGCGTGGCCAAGAACAACGAGACCGTCGCCGCCAGCCTCCGCGCCAGCCTCTACCAGGCCCTGCTCCAGATCGCGGCCGCAAAGGAAGGCTACGGTGACACCGAAGACGACGACGCCCAATCTACCAACTCACCGAGACCTGCCGCTGCCAAATCCAACCGCGCAGCATCTCCTGACGCTTCCCGCCGGTGCACCTCGTGCCGTCGGCAGCAGGCATCCGTTCTGCTGCTCCCCTGCAGTCACCTCTGCCTCTGCCGCGACTGCTCACCCAAGGTCGGCACGTGTCCCGTGTGCGGGACCGGCAAGAACGCCTCAATTCACGTATCCACGCCGTGAAAAAAGCACCATCACATCTCTCTTTCTTTCTCAAAATCTCAGCGATGAGGTCTAGCTAGTTCATTGTAAGGCTCCTCCTCCTCCTCCCATCTCATTAATTCCTTATTCAATTCCTTAAACAAAAAGCATGGACTGTTGGGCATACGAATGAACTAAACAATGGTCTGGGCATGTGAAATGGCTGCGCTGGACTTTGCAATCCTGATAAACAAATGCCACGAAGGATTGCTGCCTGGTGGAAGTCAGCCAGTCACAGGTTGATTGTTCTGATCCTCTCGCCTACAGTACGGACACTACAGCACGGTCGCATTTAGTCTAGTTTAATATAATATCTCGCATCATTCTTGCTTATTACAAAGTCTTCTTCTAGTTCGATCTCATCGATCAGATATGCATTTCCCTGATATCAAGGAATGATAGATCGCACGTGGATCTCCATCATCGCGTGTTGCTTTGTCGCCTATCCCTAAATTTGAGTTTCCGACATGAAGATCACCTTCACCCTCTCACCTCACCCACCCTGTCTGAATAACGTGAGTCGTTTTTGTAGAAGTCCTCTGAGAGATCTTTGCAGCGGCTGCTGGCCTGCTGCATGGGGATCAGAACTGTTCGACCTGCTCGTCTTGGCTAGTGAAGGTTAGAAAGTTTGGTGGGAGGGATTCAAGCAGGTTATTGGAATTGTATGATTGATTCGACCGAATAGCTTGGAGTTGGGGCTAAGGTTGGTTGGGAGTCAGTTGGGCTTGATCAAACTATTCGTTCGTGTATTGTTACTGAGCAATTCACTTGAAAGTGGTTGGATGTTGCTGCATTGATTGACTTGGGGCAATGTGAGCTGCAATACAATAGGGAAGGAATCGATGCGGCAACGTTGAGAGTTTTGGACAAAAATTATTAGGGTTTTTTTTATAATAAAAATTAAGAGAATCTGTCAGTATATTTTTTATTTCAAAAATACTTTTATTTCATAGCTTTTATGTATAGTAGTTATCGTGATAGGGCTACAAGTATAGTACCATGTAATAGAAATGTTATTCGCACATATATTTTTAAGCTTTTTAATTTTTAGGAGTTAGGATTTAGTATTTAGATTAAAGAAAGTAAAAAATAAAAAATAAATAACATTAGATGCTCATAATTTGCCCATAGATGAGTGTGCAATTCTGAAGTAATGTTAACCAAGTTGAAGCAATTTGATCAAGTTTTAATTTAGTAATTTGATAATGTTCATAAAAAATATTTTGATATAATATTATCTTAGTTGTGGTACACTGTATTTTGTGGCATTGTATGTATTTTCCTTTAATGGGATAACAAACCCAAGAACATTTGCCGTTTGGACGTGCCTTTGTTAGTACTTCTCTATTTGCCTAATGGCCAATGGAAAAATTTATATTGAACTGATCAATTTCAAAATTAGTCAGTTCGAAGAGTTGAATATCTATATTATATAAAAAAAAAATCATAAATGTAGTTGCTAAACAACATTGAAATAAAGTTGTTTTTTTTTTTTGAGAAAGAAGCATCATTTTAATGAGATGATAATAAGGGGTGTCCTTTAATTTTTGCCTAGATCAAAGAAAATAATTAGGTCCCAATGGTAAAAAAAAAAAATTCACCATATGTTTGCAATTTTGTGAAAATATCGTGAAGATGTAGTTCCTTTTTCTAAGTGACTTTGCCCCTCTTTTTTATACGTCTTAAAGTGAATGTACCTTAAAAGAATTTTGGGTAGAGCTTGTCTATCTTTGTAATCATTTCAACTATAGTCTAAGTACCCCATGTGCAAGTGTTAGCCTCTCTCGTTGGTTGAGCTCATTTTTGTATAGTTCTCATTTCCATTTTGAATAACTCTTGTAATCTCAAATAACCTTCATGCCTTTAGGTCCTCCACCTCATAGATATTTTTTACTCTCAAGTCCATATTGCCTTAGTCCTTGGTTCATCAAAATCACCCAACTCCTTGTGCTTTCTTTCTTCTTTTGATCCTCCAAGCCTATGAGTCCATCTCACTCTAGGTCACCTTGATACCTTTCATTAAGCCTCTAGTCCATTAGATGCACTAATGATACATGAGGATTATGTTGATTCTGTTTAATTGATGTTTAGGAGAAGATTTTTGGTTTAATAATATTTTTAGTAGTTTTATAAATTTTCTATTTTTAGTATTCCTCATCGAATCAACAGGTTTTAGGAAATAATTTCTAGTATTCGTGTATAAATTAACGGATTCAATAGCCCAGGATAATCACTATCCTATCCGACATCAGTTAGTATCAGAACTCTAGATCCCATGGATAGTTATCGTGGTCGTGATAGTGGTCATGACAGACATGTTTTGGTTGAGGAATCCTTGCACCATGATTGTAACATCAAAGATGAAATACTTGAAGATTTACAAAGATAAGTCATAAAGTTATCTGAACGTCAAGCGGCGCAAGATCGTAAAGGTCATAAGTTACTTTTTTTCCCTTTTAAAAAATTATTGATTTCCAAATGAGGAGAGATATCAAAGTGTAAGTTGGGATCCGAAAGATTCAGGATCAACTGCCCCACTACCTACAACTTCGAGAGAACACTAATTTTGCAGCATCTCTACGTTTTGCCTTCCTCATGTGGCGGCAGAGACAACCGTTAGGATGCCAACCTTGACAATATCGAGTACAACCAGTCCTCCTCTCTCGATCATCCGATCATAGAAGGCGGCAGAGACGACGACAAGTTTAAAATATTTAGTGATCCAATTTACGACGAAGATGAGACCGAGTCAACTTGCGAGCCAATTTATGACCATGATGAGATGAATGAAGGTGTTGGTGAGGTTAATGACCACATGTTGTAGGTGTTGGATAGAGTGGGTGCTGTAAAGGATGCAATCATATTTTGATGTGTGTGTGAAAGATGTTTAAGTTAGATTTCATATGACTTTGATATGTGTTTGAGTCATACAGGACTTGTACAACACATGGAAATCTCATCCAAGCACTCGGGTCCTTGAGTCTATGAAGGATGGAGCATCTGAGGGACCGCCAGACGAGGAGCAATGGAGTGGAGCCAAGGAACAGACTTCGAGGGCAGAGTGAAGGATGACATGGAGACGAGCCGCGGGCTTGTATGCATCAGAGGGACGAGGCCAAAGGAAGAGAGCTTCAAAGGGCGACTTTGGAGAGATGAGTGAAATGTAGCTATACTAGTTGATTGGCAATAAGGCCAGTCGACTGGTCCCGTGAGGTGAGTGAATTGCAGAACTCACAGAAAGATTGGTCGTGTGATCAGGCGACTAGACCAGTCGACTGGTCACTAGCCATTGGCTAGCCGTTGCGCAGAATCGCAGATTCTGTGGCTAGCCGTTGTGAGGCACCAGTCGATTGGTACTAGGACTAGTCGACTGGTGTAAGGCTGCGTGGAGATTTCTTTTCCATTCTCTCCTCCTATTTAAGGAGGACTCTTGGGGGGGGGGGGGAAATCCCCCAATGCTTCATTGCATATCCTTGTGATTCTGAGCCTTTATTCTTCCTCTCATTCATACTCCTATCTGTAAAGATAAAGAAGGACCTTGTGAGAGATTTGCTTCACCGAGAAGAAGCGCCTTCATAGTGAAGATCTGATTGTGCGTGGACCCTTGGATTAGTCACTTTCGTTGGAGGTGAATACCAAGTAAAAGGGAAAGTGTTAGTATTGCTCATCTTATTTAGTTTGTATTTTTATACTCCGCTGCACTAACTTATTAGGAAGACAAAGAACAAAGCCATCCATAATCCAACAATACATGTGTACATATTACATGCATATAAACAACCAATGTAGTATCTCTTATGATATATATAATACATGTGAAAACTTCACAGAATATAGAATTCCAAAGATGAGAATGTAATGATATAAATCAGATAATCTCTTAGGTTGAGAGGAAAGTATCAAGCAAGATAACAAAACAAATGAATTTAAGGTAAAGCAATCTTACTGATCGAATAAATCATACATTAAGATCAATAACTAAAAGAGGTCAAAGAAGAAGTACCTGCCTTAATATGTAGCTTGTGTCAAAATAATTCTGGCATCGAGATACTCATCCCAATATCAGAGTCTTGTCTCACCATGTGTTATTTAGTTAATTACATATGAAATAAATAGTTAAATCAAATTCTCAAATCTAATCATGGTAATTCTAATCATACACGATCATTAATTAACCTTAATTAATGATTAGCTCCCATTTCTCTAATTCATTGCCTAAATTTGAGTTAAGCCAACTTTAATCCTAATTAGTCCATCCCCTTCATTTGATTAAGTTTAACCTCTAATTAACCCTAATCATGTCATAATATTAACCTTAATCATCCATTAGCTGAAGCATGGTAAGCTCATAGCTCGTAGAGTCATCACTATCTATTTTGAAGTGAATCATAATGTGTTTATATAAGGAAATATTTGACCCCTCACGATTGGAGATTTGATTCATGATACTAGGATGAACTAGTATATATGTATGTCACTTATTTGTTACCCTTGGATTAGAATCCCTGAGTTTGGGTAGTAAATTTGGGAACTAAAATTTTTATTAGTGGGGAAAATGTAATATACGATAATAAATATTAATAAAATAATAAATATTTTTAGAGAAATAACATCATAGATTTTTTTTTTGGAATTTTTCTAGATTTAATCAGAGTCGGTATGAAATGTTTAAGGAGATGAATATATTTGGTTTAAAGAAAACATATTTGGAATATCCATTTTAGTGTGAGTTGATTGATTTAATTAACTAAGATTATAAATTATAAATCTAAGTTAAATATTAAAACCTAATTAAATAAGTTTAAGACTGGATTATTAAGCTCTAAGTTTCCTTCACCCTTTCTCATCCCACGCCATCTTCCCCCTTCTGGTGCGTGACCTCGCACTATCCCGATCACCGCTTCCACTTGATTGCCGACACCATCATCACCACCGGTCATCCAGCACGGTGTCGCAGCTATCTGCCCTTAGCATGAGGTCGAATTGGTGAGGGTGGAGCCGCCGATCGCCCAATCACGGATTCCACCTCCCGATCTTCGTCGCTGTCCGATTCATCGATAATCGCAACCCCATCACCATCGTCGACCCCTCTACGACCACGAACAGCAAGCAATAAATTTTCCAACTTGGTGACGCCGCCCTCACATGCCTCTGTGCTGGCCTCAATCCATCGCTGTCACCTTCTTTCCCTTTCCATGACCTCGCCACCGAGCACCTCTCCTTTGCGCTAGTCGCTAGGTCGTGCCCTAGAGTGTTGCTGGCCCTTTAGCTTCGAGTTGTCGCCAACTAGCGATCTTCCATATCTCTGCGTCTCCTCCGGTCGATTCATCCAGAGATGCCACTGCTCTACATCGAATCAAAGCAGCAATGTGGTTGGATGAAGGGTAACAAATCACTTAATCTGAGTTTTGTTGATCTACTTTAGATTTGATTAGAAATAGGAATTTGGATTTGGATCTGGATCTGTGCTTTGCAGTGGTCTGGTGCAAGGATAATTGTGGTAAAACTTTGCTTGATTAGGAATGAATCAGAAATCGTAAGCTAGGCTAAAAGAGATAAGGAATCAAAGGTATGTTTTGTGAGCCCAGATCTGTTAACTTGGTGGATGTACATTGTTCTTCATTAATGATCAGAATATTTGTTTATGTTATTGGAAACCTTGTGCGTCCATCAATTACAGAAGAGATAATATATATGCATAATCATATGTTTATTAATTAATCAATTATAGATGGGTAGATTTACAAGTTAGAATGGAATGAATTAAAGCATGAGAACATCCTAGGATTACCTAATTTGATTTGATTAAGGTAATTGATATAGGTGGGTTAATGGAATGATGGAATTAAAAAATAGGTTGATGAAATAAATGATTTATGAGTTGTAATTAAAAATTAAGGGACAGATTTGGATTGGTGAGCTTCATTGTTAACCAATCAAAGAGATTAGGGGAACAAGGTTTACCACTTAATATAAGCTATGTAATTGAATCAAGCGATTAATTGGGGCAATTAATGCATTTGATTTCGGGTGCTATTTGGATAAATGATTTAATGGATTAATTTTGGAAGGGATGGATCTGATTTGATCGATAAGGGAGATTAACCAAGGTTAATTAATGATATGGGGTTGGCTATTTACTTTGGAATATGAATTAGTTATTTGAAATATATATAATTAGTTAAATTACACATTGATGCAGGATTGTTATTTGCGACGGTATCTTGACATGGGATTAGCTCATGATCGAAAGATAAAGGCGGATACCTCTTCCTTGACCTCTTCTAGTTATTGATCATAGTGCATGGTTACTTTTTGATGATTATGTTGCTTTTCTTTAAATCTATTCGTTTTTATTATCTTGCTTGATACTTGCTACTGACCTTAGAGATGATCTATTTAATATCTATACAATCATATCTTTAGATATCTATACTCTATAGAGTCTTCACATGCATGATATGTAGCATAGGAGATACCATGTTGATTTGTTTATATGCATGTAGTTTGTACACGTGTATAGTGTGCACTATATGAGTTAATTCTGATTGACTGCCTATATGATGTAGTATAGCCATTGGGATGAGTTGAAGTGTATGTGATGTATGGTGCCCTAGTTGTGGTGTAGTAGAGAACTATTGAATCTGTTAATACCTATAGACCTAGGGGACAGATAGACCGAGTACTAGATGTACATATGTTGATTATGAGGTTGATTTGATTATCATGCTTGTTGTTTAGTAGACACCTGTTGAGTTTTTTCATACATGTAGATATATGTGATTGATAGACCACGCTACCTAGATATGTTTATACTTATTATACATGATGATTGCTTTGAGACATATATATTTGCATCATGTACATCATACATACTATTACATGCTATCAATTAAGTCTCTCTCTGTGGTTGAGAGAGTTGACAGTCATATTCGCTGCCTACTAGGCCACTCAGGGGTAGTAATATAGCTATGGTTGGGTGTAGCTTTTGTTGGTGCTAGAAGCACCAAGAATGAACCTAGTTTTTATTATGGCAAAGGTTTCAAAGTTAAGCTTGTTTTGTGAACTAATGTTGTTGCTAAATGTGTAAGAAAGTCCTAGGTAAGCTAGGCATGAAGTCTTGACCAGCAGGGTTGAGCACGAAGTCTTGGTCCGGGGGATCGAGCAA
>JBAMIB010161780.1:0-13195 GCA_037177415.1 Kaempferia rotunda
TACATGCATGGAGGCGTTGTATGGAAAATAATTGTGATCAATCTCAGTTAAGGATAGGAACAAGCTGACGGGAGCTTTTCTATAGATGTTGCTAGCATTTGATTACTGTCAGTGAGGGGTCTCCGATTCAATAGGTTGCCATGCTTCTTGTAGATTGCCCTAGTTTTAAGTCCAAGGGGACTAGATCCAACAAAAGTGAAAATTGCAGCTATTGTAGCATTGTAGCAAAAGGTGAGTATGCTCACCCCAAGCACCCCTCACACACCCCTCACAGCCCAATCCCAGGTTATTTGAAAAACACAGCTATGAAGCAAGATAAACTACCAATAATGAAGGCTAGAGAAAAGAATATAGCTATAGGTTGTTAAAAGGAAACAAGTAATATTTGAGAATTAATGAAAATAGAGAATTAATGATGGTGATGGAGCAAATCAGTAAAACGAGGAGACAATAATAAATCTGCAGAGGGTGTGATGAAGGAAACAATCTATAATGATAAGGAGAGATGGAGAAGAGAAAAGAAGGTGAATTACAAGATTGTTAGTTAGGTGTTTTGATTGAAGGCATCACAAGGAGGAAAACAAATGAAAAAATAATAAAATAGAATAAGGGGGAAAAGACAAGCTTATAATTGTTGAGAAGAAATGAGATCTCAAAAGATGAAACTGGTGGGGAGAAAGAATATAAAGAAAAATGCTAATAATTTAAGAGGAAAATCAAAAAAAAAAAAAAAAAAAAAAGAATGAGTTAGAAGAAAAAAGAACAAAAATAAACATAAAAGGGATCAAGATAAAAAAGCATAAAGAAGAGTAAATTAAAAAAAAAAGTTATCATGGGCATGAAGCAATAAGAGAAATTGCATTTCCAAAAGCAAATAGTTTTCATTGTTAAGATTCATGTGTACAAATGATATCACGTTCATTGGAAAGGAAGAGATTTGTGTGACCAGGATATTTCTACGGTTGAAGATGGAGAAATTTCAATTTTTTGTTCTTTGTTTTTTGTTTTGCTTTTTTTTGTGTTTACATGCTAATTGGAAAGCATACATACATGCATACACATGCATATATATAATAAGGTTAATAGGCGGCCGCAAAAAAAGAAGAGGACAAACAAAACAAGGGAATGATAATAGAAGGATATACACAACAATAGAGTAGAAGAACTGGGGTAAAGGAAAATAAAATTAAGAGAACACAACACTTAAGAGGGCACGAAAATAAAGAGAGGATAGATTAGGAATAAGATATAGAATACCAAACAAAGAAAAACAAAAGAATTAATTTTTTATTTGTAAAGAAAGACTAGGGAGAAAAGAAACAAACCAAGTAATAAAGTGCATATGATTCGTGGAAGAGGGCAATGTTGAGAATGATGTGAATTAAAGGATAACTAATACTGAGACCGAATCAGCAAATTTCAGCTCTGATACCATGTTGAAAATTGGCAGCTGACCAACTGTATTAATTGAAACCATATCTAATACATGGGATCCTAACCTCTTATAATAAATTGATATCACGACTTATTCTTCATAAAATAAGTGACTTTTCTAATAAAACCCAAACTTTTCTAAATTAACTTATCTAAAAAATCTAAAGAGTTTTTTTATATATCCCATAATTTAAGGAATATTTTTATATATGGTTACAATTTTCTTCAAGATGCAAATAAATTATCTTCGCTAAGAGAATATAATATAATAAATGAGTTAATAAAGAGAATCATAATACTACAAAAGTTATTTCAGCTAAACCCAAGTGATAAAAATTTGAGACAATTTTTGGCTGCAAATAAAAAATTTAAAGAACACTCACATTCTATTAAAAGAGTTGGTTACAAATTACAATTTGAGATAATGTTCAAATTAAAAGGGTGGTTAGAGAACACTGGCATTCTATTAATTGAAAAAAAAAATGTCTCTCCTTATAATTTGTCTCAAAGTTTGTGTTATAGTATTAACAAATTCAAATATTTTCTCATTTAATCAACTCATTTAGAGGACCATTCAGGTATTTTGTATCTATTGAACCAATAATTGTGATAATAATGACCAATTTTTTTATTTGGTGAAATTTTGTAATGCACATTGATAGGTCTGGAATATCATTTGCCCCCATTTGACCATTTAATCCTCGATTCGCCGTTGTATCTAAAGGTCAGTGATCAATGAAGTTCTGCAGTATTTTCAGTGTGATATTACTAAACTGTATCTTCAAGTCTTTAACATATCGAACACTGATGCAAAAAGAAAAAATTGGTGGAGGTCCATCGGATACAGAAAGAGACAGATATAGATGGAATAGACTGCCACTTTCTTGTAGTCATTCTAGTACACCCAAATTGAGAAAAAAATAGTTCATGAAGGTAGAAAACAAAATTCTTCTAAGATAAGTCAACAGATGAATAATATTCTGAGAAATGGAAGCCATGAAGCTTGGAGTTATATATGTATAGTAAAAGCGACTTCCCATCATGCCATATGCCTAGATTCCACAAATTTTCAAATTATGGCAAGGTCTCAAAAGAAATATTGTTTGTAACGAAGTTAACTTGGTTTAGCTCGCCATAAGAGCTTATAGAAAGTAATGCCTGACCTGTAGAATTGGGATACAAGCATTTGTTCGCTTAGCTTGAGCATTCTTCATAAAATGTGATTCATCTGCAACAACAATCTGAGAAAGAAGCATTACAACAAAAGGCTAAGTAATGAATAGAAAGGTTTATGCCAACATGAAGAGGTGCAGTGCATATATCTAAAACTAACTCCTTTTAAGAAAACATGCATTTGAAAATCTCTGATTTTGGAAACAGAAGCTCAGGGAAACAAAATGAACTCCCATTTTTAATTATAGAGGTTCAAAACTTGTAAGAAAAAAACCAACTTGCAACAATGTTAAATAAAACATTAACAAAAAACTGGTTGAACAAAAGTCTAGTTGCATTAGCAAAGTTAACTAAAGTGTTCCTATCATTATCATAATCATAATCATGAAACATTTTCATTCTGACCTTGCAAATGGTAACAATTGCAAGTAATAGAGACCAAGTTCTAAACTATCATTCCTTCCTAAAGTTTCAGTATCCAACCAAAACAAGACAATGACGGTACCAAGTCAACACTCAGCATGTGATAAAGTACGTTGAGATGAATTTGGATGCACCTTACTCCTTTAGTCCCCTCCACTAAGTTTGTTTAGTTCTAAAAATATAATTATAACAATTAGATAATCAAATGAATTTAAGCATTATTACGTGTACTATGCCAACACTAAACATGCTTCAACATGTAGCAAAGTGTATCGAGATGAATTTGTTTACACTCAAGAAGGCTTCAATATAGAAAAGTGGAGGGATGATAAGTGAAAAATAATAATAATAATAAGAAGAAGAAGAAGAAGAAGAAGAAGTTAGGAATATTCAACCTTTTATTTACATTCACTCATTTTCCCACTTTAATATCCGTTGCAGTTAGGAATATTTGTTGCTTACTAGACCTGACAAAGTTTTCTCCTATGGCCAGACTTGCATAAATCAACACACATCAGAGGACTCTCCGGAAGTCATCTTGATGAGACCCCTCTAATTCCTAAGTCATCATCCCCCCATGGCAAGAATAGATCAGTAAAACATATAAAAGCAGAAAAGCAAAGCTAGGGTTGCAAACCACTGTCAACCTTTTATAGAGAACCATAGTCTCAAACCCTAACAGGTTCTTAGATCAAACAGATTGCAAGTCATGCGCCATGTAGGCTGACCTGGCAAGCTGGAAGGGGATCCTATCCCCCAATATCACAAGTCCCGCCTCCAATCAAACTAAGAAGCAGAGTCGAATGAAGTACAACTAAGGAGCTTGGGACCGACACGGATCCATAATCAAGTGAACAGGTTGGATACCCGTTCACCCGATTAAAAGAGTCAGAACCGTATCTGCCCATACTGTTCCAACCCAATTTTAACAATTATAATGCTATTTATAACATAGCTTTAATTTTAAATGAACCTGTTATGAATGAATTTTTTTTCTCCTTGTGTATTAACAGTAAAAGTAAAATGAAAAAAAATATTTTTATCATATTTCTTATATTTATTTAATTGCATTTA
The DNA here is from genome assembly GCA_037177415.1 of Kaempferia rotunda. Classification (NCBI taxonomy): domain Eukaryota; kingdom Viridiplantae; phylum Streptophyta; class Magnoliopsida; order Zingiberales; family Zingiberaceae; genus Kaempferia; species Kaempferia rotunda. The sequence goes on from JBAMIB010161780.1 coordinate 4,105, forward strand.
TTTTAGATCTAGACTCAAATTAGATATTTACATGAAATGTTAGTTATGTATTTATGATACATTAATTCCATTTAAAGATTATTCTTCTCTCGTCATGCTTAATATTTTACAAAATATTAGAAATAAGTTATATGATATTTATAAAGATTATAGTTTAGAATATAGATTAGAAACTAATATGTTCGAAACATAAAATATTAGTAGCAGTCATTTAAAATTCATAAAAAGCACAACTTTTATTAAGAGAATGGATGAAACGTCCACATGGATCCTAAAGTTCCTAACAAGAACTTGAGAATTATTTTATGACTTTTTTTATTTTAGTCAAACATATAGCAAGATGGATTTCGATATTCTACGGTGATGATCAAAAAAGTCTCAAAAATTTTTCATCCTCTTTATCATAGAAAAAGAAATTCTAACTTGTCCAATGTCAACCGTTGTTGAAGGGACATTTAGTTTCGAGATAGTATATTGGATGAAAAAATATTTATTTTGTCTTGTGACTCTTCAAAAGCACAAATATTACTTGATAATTGGACAAGAGCTAAGGAATGCAACTTTCAGAAGACGAGGAAAAAGAGTTTGATACTGAAGAAATTAACCGTAAGTGAACTACGTGAGCTTTGAATTCCCTATACCCTAAAGGGATACATAGGCAATTTAAATAAATACAAGTCCTTTTTATATTTTTTTTAATTTATTTTTATAATAATAATAATAATAATAATAATCTTGAACCGTCACGGACTGTGAACTGAATCATAACTAGCGGTTTCGAAAACCGTGTGAATTATAAAGATTAAGGGTCGACATTCTTGCAACCGTAGAATCGATAATTCCAAACCATGGTTGAGTCTAGCGTAGGGTGTTTAGGTTGCGGAGCTATGAGAGCAACTCCGAAGGCCGAATCAGGAAGCCAAGTCACCAATCTAAATGAGGCACTCGGGAGCGACTCAAGATGTCACATGGTGGGAGCAACTCGAGTAGTTGACTCGCGTGGGGCACTCAATTCAAAATGTTGAGCGGAAAGATACTAGTTGTGCTAAGGACTCGGGAATATGAACTAAGTCATAAACTCGACGAGAACATTGCAAGTCAGATGTACTAAAGTGGACTAACACCACATAGGCTGACGGTTGGCTTTGGGGTGACAGTTGACTTTGTAGGCGATCACTGTCCTAAATAAGATGAAGTCCCCTTCTCCAAATCGAATTAAGGAGAAGAGTTGAAGGAAGTCTAATTTAGGGAACATGGGTGTTCTGGCTACCAAGCTATAAGAGCAATTTGTCAAGTCAGGGAGCCAAGTGGTCAAGCTAAATGGGGTACTCGAGCTATTGAGTACTCGGGAATGATTCGGGAAGTTGCATAGTGGGGGTGACTCGGGAGGCAAAGTCACAAGAGTAGTGTCAGGGGCTTCGATGAGTCTCTTTTCTGATGGTTGATCAATACGAAGGAGACAACCGTAGAGCCATGGGCTAAGTAGAAATAACATGATCCTGAGACTAAGAAAACCCGGGAGAGAATTTAAGAAATCTAGCTCGATCCCGCTAAGACCGGGGAAAGTGGAATAAAGAAATCCATCTCAACGTCAAGTATGCAAGGGAGAAAGATATAATAGAGGGAATTGTCTACAACTCAGTACTTTACCTTAGATGAACCAACGATGTTGGAGAGAACATAATTGAGTCAACCTACAAGCAGGGATAGAGGCCGCTACCACAAAGGGTGAAATACCTCAATCCGTGACTCCTAAATACCTGCAAAGTTAGAGACAAAAAGAAGCTTAACTTGCTCTTGTTGAGACCGAGGTTAAAGAATAAAATGCTTGATCCTGCAATCGCAGACCAATGAGAGAATAAGAGGCTTGATCCCACGTTAATCAAGGTGAGAAGCTCGATCCCGCGAAATTCATGGAGAGAGATTAAGATGCCTGATCCACCAAGGGTAAGGGAGAAAATAAGTGAATCAATCCCACGCCGACCGAAGAGAGAAGCTCAATCCGGTGGAGGACATGGGGAGAGAATAAGATGCTCAATCCCAGAAAAGTTGGGAAGAAAATAAGAAACTCGATCATGCATCAATTGAGGAGAGAAGTTTAATCTTGGGTCATGGGGATAGAGAGAATAAGAAGCTCGATCCTCAATGAGTATCGGGGGAAAATAAGAGGATCGATCCCACATCGATCGGAAAGAGAAGTTCAATCCCGCTAAGGTCATGAGGAGAGAATAAGATACTCGATCCCACGTCAAGGGTACAGGAGAGAATAAGCTCAATCCCACGATCGACAGTTGGGGAGAGAATAAGAAGTTTGATCCCACGTCGACAGGGAAAGAAGTTTGATCCTCCTGAAGTCGCAGAGAGAGAATAAGATGCTCAATCCCGCAACCAAGCCTCGAGAAGAGAATAAGAAGTTTGATCCCTCGCCAACTGGAAAGAGAAGCTTGATCTTATTGAGATGATGGGGCAAGAATAAGATGTTTGATCCCGCGACCAAAGATTGAAGAGAGAATAAGAACTCGATTCCGCACCAATCGAGAAGAGAAGCTTGATCCCACTAAGGCCGCCGGGAGAGAATAAGATGCTCGATCCCGCATCGACTATGGAGAGAAGCTAGATTTCACTAAGATTGTGGGGAGAGAATAAGATGCTCCATCCCACGCTGCCCACTAAAGTTATGGGCAGAGAATAAGATGTTAAAGCCCACGACCAAGGGTTGGGGAGAGAATAAGAAACTCAATCTCGCTCCTAACGGGGAGAGAAATTTGATCCCAAGGCTATGACAACAAAATAAGATGTTTGATCCCACGACCGGGGGTTGGGAAGAGAATAAGAAACTCAATCCCATGACTGAGGGTTGTGAAGAGAATAAAAGGCGCAATCCCGCAACTGAGCAAGGAGAGCAAATAAGAGACTTTATCCTGCACCGATATGAGAGAAAAGCTTGATCCCACTAAGATTGTGGGAAGAAAATAAGATGCTCGATCCTACAATCAAGGGTAAAGGAGTTCTCATATAGAGGAGAGGCTGAGTGGTGATGTTCCTGGTCAGGACGTTCCCAAATGGAGTGTGCATGGAATAGGGATGTTCCCAAAGGGCACATGCGCGCGTTGAGGATGTGTGTGCTTATCGGGGATGTTCCCAAGCATATAGTATGCAAAACATAGATGCATGTGTTTATCGAGGATGTTCCCAAACACATAGTTTGCGAAGCGGGGATACCATGAGCTTACCAAGGATGTTCCCAACTACACAGTATGCGAAGCGAGGATACGTGTGCTTACCAAGGATGTTCCGAGTAGGGATGTTCCTAAGCACATAGTATGCAAAGTAGGAATGTGTGTGCTTACTAGGGATGTCCCTAAGCGGGGATCTTCCCAAGCACATAGTATGCATAACAAGGATAATCCTAAACGGGATTGTTCCTATAGAATGTATAAGAAAACAAAGCTCAATCTGTGAACCAAAAGACCTACGATGTCGAGGAGAACAATAAAAGAATACAAGGCTCGATCCCTTGGTAGGAGAGGATAATAGAGATCACGATCCTTCGATTCAGAAGTCGAGGAGAGAATAATATAGAAGACCACCTTGATCTCTCAACTCGAAAGGCCAGTGAAATCAGGAAGAGGATAATAAGGAAGACCACCTCAATCCCGCAACTCAAAAGACCGGCAAAGTCGAAGAGAGTATAATAGGAAAGACCGCCAAAGTCACGAAGAGTATTATAGAAGATCATGCTCAACCCTGTGAGGGAGAACCAATAGCGCGTCGATCCAAAGACCCTGGGTCTAGGAGAATAAGTATCAAGTCAATCTCAAGACCAAAAGATTGGGAGAATAAGAGTTATCCCAAGATCTTACTTAAGCCAGCACTCTTGATGCTTGTGCTCATATATATCTGGTGAATAATACCCACAATTTGATAGCGCAGTGAACGCATATATTGCACTTCATTTCCTCTAGATATGCACGTTTTACCTAGTCTGAACAAACCCAACAATAATTTGTTGTGCTTTCTTTATAGCAGGTAAGAGCCATAAAACAGCAGGTCCGTCATAATCATAAGCTCAGCAAGGCATTTAGGTGGCCACCAAGAATTACCTCTCCAATATCAGTTTCATTCTTGGATTTATCATTTCATAATATCAACTGGGATCCAAAGTCCAATTCCTCTTTCTCTACCTCATTCTTAGTAGACAATGCACTTCGTCACTTTCGTCATCCTCCAAACTAATAATAAGTATGGAAACATGGACCAAACTAGGAAACTGCAAATATGAAGGAGTGATCTTGATGCCTTCAACAATAATATTGCAGGTGCAAGTAAGAAAAAAGTCATAATTGTTATTATTGAGAAGGGATTGATGTTTTCCAATGATTTCTCTTTCTTAACAATGCCTTTCTTGGTTAGCACATTGTAGGATTGGAAGGTCAAGTTGGAAGCCATTACGCTCCAAATCCCAGCCAATTAAAAGAAGCTTCAGTTAGAGAAGCGAAAGCTACACCTCCATAACTGGTATAACAAACGGTAAAACCCAGATGATAGGTAATTCTCCTAAGAAAAAGGCAACAGATAAAAGGGTTCCCATGAACTCAAATTGCCTTCCTCAGGGTCCGAAGACAATCGTGTTCCCACGAACTCAAATTGTCCACCCAAATTCACTCAGTCTCGAACTGGGGTGTCCATCAGCAATTGTCCTTTTAAGAGCCCAAATTGTCCATCAGCATAACCTATGAGTTATTCTCTCTCTAGCTCCACAAGTACTCGAAAATCATGAGATCAAACTTATTATTATCTCCCGACTCAAACATAGTCGCGGATCGAGCTATACTCTCTTCAACTCCACGTGTATTCGGGAGTCGAGAGATCGACCTTATTATTCAAGCTATTTCTCTCACAACTCAGACATAGTCGTGGATCAACCTATTCTCTCTTGACTCGAACATAGTTAGGATTGAGCATCTACTCCCTTTGTCTCAGCTAGAGGCGGCCCTGTATTAACTCCTTGTTTTCACACTAGGTTTAATCGTATGTGTTGCATTTTTATATAATATATGTTATGGTACTCCCTTTCAGCTCTACCTTGAGGTACTTAGTCACATGGTTACGTTTGTTGACAAGACAATTGTCTAGTCAATCGGACTACATCTTCCTTCGACTAGACTAGAGGAGATGCTTGTGATGCAATGGAGATAACAAGGCACACGTGGCAAAACCCGGTCAACAACGAGGTCGAGTGGCATGGTCAGGACTTGGTCAACATAGACTCCATGTGGTGAACCGACGACTCACCGGACTCACCGACTTGTCGAACTAACCTCTTAGCCGACGAGTTGTATGCCGAGGCAGACACGGCCATGTTCCCCATTCACCCATGATCTCCTGCCCACTCCTCCCCATGATCTCTATGGGTGCATCACATTTATAAAGGAGGCAGGTACATGCTCCGCAAAAGGGGCCTCTCTAACTCACGCTTTATAATTACTTTGTCCCTTTTTGCGAAACACCATGATGACTTAGGCATCGGAGTGGTTTCACCCGAGCAAGCCCTTTGATGTTTATTACTCTCCACGGGAATCGCCGTACTATAGGAAGAAATCTAGGAGAAGGCCTCAACGTTGTCGTTCTTTGTGCCGGAGTGGACTTCAGCCGGCTCAGGTCTTTAGGTATCTATTCAGATATGATACTGCATATATGAATAGACCCTAAAACCTCATTTTATAAATTTTGGATATATGATATACCACTGTTACTTATAAAGAAAATGGAAATAACATCAAAGGGCAACTTAATTTATTTCCAAAAGTTTCGTAAACAATAACAAGTATATGTTAGTTTGATTGGCTAAGACATAGGGTTTTGACTAACCATCCTTAATTTGTCACTAAATGTGAGTCAGAATATGAGTGAAGAAATAAAGAGAGAAATAGCATACAGACAAGAAAATGAGAAAATTTTAATTACCTTAAACTCAGAAGCCAATAAAATATCTTGTATCTTAGGAACTACATCATAAGAGACTATGTTGAATACACCATCTAGATGGATACTTGATTTTAAATGCGAATATACTATCTTAAATCCAGCCTTGTTAGAACCTCCAGATTGAGATAGCACTACCTGCAAAGACAAACAACCATGACTGTTAATTACTCACTAATAATCAGATAACATTCATGTTTAGTATTTTACAGGAAACATATCAATGTTAGCAAATGGAACAAAAAACTTAACTATCTAGCATGTAAGTCATCAGACCGAACAAAAAACTTCATTCATGGCAACTGGCATGGAACAAAATTTAATTCATGCAATCAATTTGGATGATACCATCTAGCATGCCAAAGATTTCAAATTATGATGTATTGAATAAATAAATGTACACATATTTTTTAAATTTTTAAATGATTTTTTTCAAGCTTCTATGACAGCAAGTACAATAGTGCATGGCTATTGCAAAAACTTAGTCTGTGCAACACAATGTTATTATTGTTTCAAACAGTATCAGAAGGTTTTAACCATTTGTGACAGTATTACAACATCACTGAGAGCAACTCATCTGTTGCCATGAGATTTCTTACAGTGTTGCTTTGTGCACTCGCCACAGTAGGATTCTATCACAAAAATCCTTCTACAGCATCCAAGGTTTCTAAGATAGCAAGTATTGTCATGGAAACCCTGTTTTTCTTTACTGGGGATAGTGCAAAAAGCTACATCCTAACATGATAGTATCATGTCAATTGCTCATCTTACTTTGAACTATAGGTAACAGCAAGATATTACAAATAGAAGTGCATCATGAAACATAGAAAATAATATGAAATAATCGTTCTATTTCTCTAAGAGGACGTAAAATGGCATAATGTTCATACTCTTATGAAGTAATGTATTATGATTTATGGACCCAACAATGGTGATTTCCTTTTATAATGACATGTTGCAATAAAAAATCCATTTATGTTTTCTTTCTGTGAGAATAGAAGTTACTTTAAATGCAGTAACAAAGAGATAATAATCATGCATATGATAAACTAAAATATCAATATTCCAGAAAGAGAATTAGCTTTATGATTGAGGTAGCAAGCTTTTTAAGGAATGTAACAATATACCAGAATATCTTCAAAGGGTATATTAAGCCACTGCTGAATCATCTGAAAACCACATTTAAAACAATCAAATTAACTGAAGAATAATGGATATCCTACCATGACATCAATAGGCATGGTGTGATACTCACAAAAGCCCATTGTATACGTAAGGAAGATGGAGTAATAACAAGAACAGGCCATGCCTCAGGCATGCATGCAGCAACAACAATTGCCTGTGGAAGAAAGCAATTAATTTCAATAAGCAACAAGATTACCACTCCATTGGGAGGCAACAATATTTGCTGTTGCAAAGCTAAATCAATAGTACCAAAATCTACCAAAACAAAAATGAAAAAGTAAATTCCTATTGTAAGCCTCTTATCATACAGTCTGAATCCAATAATAGTATAGAAGAGAACAAAAAGGTGAATTGGAGACGAGTTGACTTGAGCAGCTATCATAAAGGATCGAGAATACTAAACTAGAATATGATATCCATATTGGAGACTATAAGTTCACTTGCTTGATTAGGTTTAAACTTTAAACTAGCAAATAGCTAACTAAATATGTATCGTTTACTTCTTATGAAGTATAACAGTTTTGATTTAAAAATTACTTCACCATCCAATTAGAGCAAGATAACTATCAAAAACTGTGCTAGACAAACTTAAGTGTGAGCTGACAAAATGCATGATCAGTGTAAGAGATGCTATAGTCAACAAGTTTGGTTAAATGGACTTGATTGTTATAGAATGAATGATAATAAAAACATCTCTCGTAATTGTACCATGTATGTAGACATCAACCAAAATAGAGATGATGGAGACTAGTTAGAACTTGCATGCTGTGAAGCATCGATACTGACAGTCTGAAACCTACATGGAGACAACATGCATTAGGCAGTAGTTACATGGTTCATATCTGGTTCCATGTCATTTGGCAGAGGTGAAATACATCATTCCACCCATTGACTCCTACCAAAACAGGATTGGCATGGGCAAAAATACCTTCAGCTTGATCCCAACCATGTAATACCTATATCAAGGGATCAATGCATGGGTTTCAGCCTATATCAGTGATATGAACTCCAATAGCATTCAAGAACAGTAAATGGACGAGTAGTTTTCTTCCTCCTTTTCTTCTTCTTTCTCTCTTTCATCTCTCATCTATGGTCTGCTCAATCTATTATTGGTCCTTGTGTCCCCTTGACACAGCAATAAGGAACAAATACTGACATCCCCTTGCATCCTCTCCATACTCTAGCGATGGAAGCAAGGATTCATCCTTGTAGTCTTCCTGCTTGAGATGTAGCGAGGGTTTCAATCCTCTTCGAGATGAAGCAGAGGAAAACTCTGGGCAGTAGTGAAACCGCTCAGCAGCATCCTCACTTCCTCTTTGAGACACAAAGGCAGCAGCTGACTCTCCCTTCCTTCCTATTCAAGACAGTACAAATTAGAACTACAAGTATTCCACCACTCTTTACTCCTTGCCCTTCCCATTTCTTCATCTTCCTCTCCTCTTATTCTTCCTCCTAATTAGTTCCAATTGACACCGCCATCTCGACAGACCGTCAACATCATCAGCGCACACTCATCTTAGCCGAGGTTTAAAACCCCAAAATAGAATGAGATTTTAAACCTTAACAATAATTATATTATACAACTAAAGAACTATCCATAAGTATTACATTAAAAAATAATAAAGTCTCGAGCTCTTTTTACATATGCCAGCTTAACTGATATGAATTTGATATATTTCTTACCTTGTATAGGCAAGTAGGCCAAATAGAAGGAGATGAGAAAATAAGTTAAGATGTTATTTGCATATTCAAAGTCCAATAGATTCAACAGTCAGAACAGTGAAAATGTTTAGCGTTGAAGGCACAAAGAATAAATGAAGACAAAAGAAATTTTAATTATGGAATCAAAAATCAATTAATTAGAATATTTCAAGGAATATAGACTTGCATGGAGCAAAATGGAAGGGCAAGTTCCAAATAC
>JBAMIB010161995.1:0-13189 GCA_037177415.1 Kaempferia rotunda
CCTTTTCAAAGTAAAATGTTAAAAAATATAAAATTATTTTTAATTATTTTTTAAATTTTTGACGGGCCCGCAGGTTTGCCCACCAAACCCGTAACCCGCCTTAGATTGAGTTGGGTTGGAGATTTCCCAATCCGTCAAGATGTCGGTCTGGCTCGCCCCGGCCCGCCAAATAGCCAGCCCGTCATGGCCCGACCCGTCCTACCATGGGTTGATCCGTCTGACAACTCTATGTGTATTAATGAATTTTTGACCATGTTTTGATTGACATTGCCCCTCACAATTTTAATTTTTTTATTATATAAATGATTGGACGGATAAAAATGATATAATCTAACGATAAATTGATATAAATTAAATATTATTAAGATTTAAAACTGATAGATTTATTAAATTGTGTAAATTTGGTAATATTTTTTTTAGAAATTAACCCTTTAAGAATACAAAATAACATATGAGGTATTCTTTGCTGACAATCTAAACTCAGGCGGAGTGTTTGGGAAATATGTCTTTTTTATTTTAGGGCTTGTCTGGCCGACTGGGTTACTTTTTAGTTTTTACACGCCAAATTCGCTTTGAATCCCAAAGGATCGATCGATCTGCTGTGACCGGGCGGTTGATTATCCTCGCGATCGATCGATTGATCTCTATATCGCCATCGTTCTTGGGCATCAATCGATCCGCTGTCTTTGGAACCCTAATTCGGTTCGCCTTTGTTCTCCATGCATACATGTTTTTATTTTTTTTCTTTGTTGTCTCTTTTCTGTTAATTTTGTTCGATTCTCCTGGAGCAGGGAAGGGTAGCTTGGGAGGCAGGAGGGAGAGAGAGATGGTGCTATCGCAAAAGCTACACGAGGCCTTCAAGGGGACGGTGGAGCGGATCACGGGGCCGCGTACTGTCTCAGCCTTAAAGGAGAAGGGCGTTCTTAGCGTCTCCGAATTCGTCCTCGCCGGCGACAATCTCGTTGCGAAATGCCCTACCTGGTCATGGTTGGTTATCTCCCCCTTTCTCCGTGTGCCTACTTTCTTATTTCTCCCTTCTACCTAACTGAATTGCGGTTTTCTTTCATGATTTCACGTAGGGAGGCGGGCGAGCCGAGCAAAAGGAAGACATACCTGCCTGCAGACAAGCAGTATCTCATAACGAGAAACGGTATCATTTTTTCCTTTTTGCTTCCTCTAAAGTTGTCAAAGTTCCTTCCATGCCTTCTGGCCATTAGCTGGTGTTTTGCATAGTAAAGATGAAATATTGCTATCTTCAGATGAGATGCTAACTAGACTCCTTGTGTTTTGCAGTGCCTTGTCTACGGAGAGCTAGTTCTGTGGAAGAAGAATACGACGCCGCTGGAGGAGAGTTTCTCCTTGGTGATGATGACGATGATGATAATGATGGTTGGTTGGCAACTCATGGGATGCCAAAAGGTTAGAAAATTTTGAATTTCCTGTGTTAGACCGTCTATTTTATAACTTGGGCTTTGGAAACTATTAGGGACCAAGAGTGCTGATGAAGAAGCTTTACCTTCCATGGAATCTCTAGACATCAGAAAAGATGTGGCTATCAAGTCTATCCCCTCTTATTTTGGTGGTGAAGAGGAAGAAGACATACCTGATATGGCTGATTACGAGGATTCTGAAAACCTTATAGAGGCAGATCCGGTAAGTGCTTATTTTCTTATGCTATATTTTTAAATTCTGAAAAAATGCCATTCCTTTTATGACTCTAGCTATTGATGCCATCCTGTTATAATTGTTTTAGAAATAACAAGACTGTTAGTTTCATGTTTTGTCATGTTTGGTTTTAGGGTATAAGTGGAACGACATTCAATGGGTTGGAATGGTAGTGACTATGAAAGTTAATGAGATTGATCATAGTCACTACCATTCCAACCCATTGAATGTCATTCCACTTAACTCTATATAAGTGATGTTCCGTATCTCTAAACAAGACCTTTAAGTGGAAAGTGAGTGTCCATAGTGAAAACTTAGATATTTACTTTGCTTCATGCATGCGATTTTTCATCTACGAAGATCCGGGATCACAACTTATTGTCTGTTTAGAACCTTAGATAGTCTATATAAGTTAAATTCATCTCTTTCAATTGCTTTCTAAATTAGTAGAGTTAATGGTAGTAATTTGGTTGCTTTGTAGTTTTTTCTGGTTATATCTAGTCTGGAAGTTGATAAATAAGATGAGAGGATTCTATTAGTTGATCATTTCTTATTTGCCGAGCACTTACGAATCAAGATGTTGCTTTGTCCCTGTCATTGTTGACCTCCGTTGTTTGAGTGCCAAATGATGGACTTTTTTCATTTGCCAGTGCTGTACTTATTCACACACTGCCAAATTAGTTATTTCTAGGAAGGTTTGTCAGCTGTAAAAATAGTAATTCTGTGAGTAAAAAGAATCTTTCTTTTTTAAAAAATGAAATCATTGACACGATGAAGATATCCATTTCGGGGACCTTATGTTGGGATTTTTTGGCGAAATAACAATCAGCATTGTTCTAATTAGATAGTAATTTTTGTGAACATCCATGTAGGAAAAGATAACATGGCTGTGATGTTTCCTTCAGTTAGGGTGATTATTTGTTAAGATGTCAATAAATTGCTATTCATCTATTCATTGAAAGGCTGAAAACACTGATTTAGATTACATTTTACCAGTCTAGGATGGTCATCAAGTAGCTAGACCCTGCCATAGGCCCATAGTCTTTATCAATGAAGATCATGTTGACTGTTTGGTTGAAAAAAAACATTAACATTGATGCTTTTGGATGCACAAACAGAGCAAAATAAGGTTCTTTCAAATGATTTGTAGTGTACTTGTTATTGCTTTGACTGATTTTTGAGAATAATACAACCCAAAAAGCTTCTCTCCACCTGTAAGATATATCTCTGGATGTTATTGTTTTGTTCAATTAAATGCAGGCTACTCTCCAGTCAAAATATTTGGTTGCAACTGAACCAGAGGATGATAACATTCTACGGACCCGAACATATGATATTAGCATCACGTAAGTTATTCAGTGGATTATCTGTCGCTCATTTGTAAACAACTGATTTCTGTTTTTTATTTTTACTATTGCGTGTTAACTTCATTTTATTATAACCTTTTTTTATTATTTGACAAGTATATCTAATAAACAAGTGTAACTCACATATGCACCATACATATTTAATATTATTTCCTAGTCTCCATATTTTTATTTGAAAAGATTCACCAACATTTTTTATGTAACAGTTTGTGACTTAATAAGATGTTAGTTAGGAAGGACTAGTGTATGACTACCCAACATGAATATGGATCTAGGTGTCCAATAGTAGGTTTTATATAATTTTTTCCATGTGGTTAATAGGTGTATCATACCCAAATTGAAACTGTCAGATTGAAGTTACTGTCTTCAGTATTTTGAAGTTTGGTAACTATCAGAATCCTACTAGACCCTATTTAATGATACAACAATCAAATTTTATCCCACTAGGCGGGGTCGGCTATATTGATCATTCTACGCTATTGAGATCTATCTCATATTATATCATTATCTATACTTAAATAAATTTTATCTTGTTTTATTATTGCTAACTAAGTCTTTTTTTTTGTCTTCCTCGTTTGATGTGCGTATTTGTCATTGTTTCACATCGCCTAACTAGAGCATTTATTTGTTTTAAATATGTCTCGAAGTTTTTCTCAATAGAGGCTACTCTGACTTTTTCTTTAATGCTCTTATTTCTTATTCTATCCATCCTCGTATGTTCACACATCCACCTTAACATCGTCATCTCTGCAATTCTCATCTTTTACTCGTGTTCGAGTCATAACCCAACATTTAGCGCTATATAACATAGCAGGTTTAACAATTGTTTTGTAGAATTTTCCTTTAAGTTTTAGAGGTACAATCACATAAAACATCCACGCTCTTTTCCATTTCAACCATCCTACTTGTATTCTATATAAGATATCTCTCTCAATCCCTATATCGTTTTGCAAAAATGATCTTAAATATTTAAAGCACTCAGTTCTAGACAACTCGTCATTTTCATCTTAACAATTGTCTCATTACGTCTAATATTGTTAAACTTAAATTTCATATATTCTGTCTTTACTCTAATAAACTTAAAATCTATTACTTTGCCAAGATTTTAGTTTAGCATTTAGACTCTATTTAATGATACAAAGATAAATGACATAATATTGTTTATCTGCATGAGTAGTCGAAAAAAAAGAAGTGAAATGAATCTGATGATACAGAAGTATATCATTTTCCCTGGTGTAAAACTTTAGGGATAGTCATGAACAGGAAGACCATCTTTGCAGAGCATGTCCTGACATTCATGCTACTTCTGTTAGGAGTGCAGTTAGATGATATGCTCCTATATTTATGTAAAAGTTGGTATTAGAAAAGATATCAATAACAAATTACCAACCATATAAGTCCTTGTCACTCTTGAACAAAAAATCATTGGAAATTTCACATGATAGAATTTGTGTATGACATACTTCACATAACATGGTCCTATAAAAGCAGGAGCATATTTGATAGATATACTTATACAACAAATACTGCAATTTGTTTTAATATTGGTTTATAGTTGTTTGGTTGGACAAAACATTTGAATACTATTGTTTGTTTGTTCTCTTGATGGAGTTTTATTTCCTCGTGGAGAATGATTATTGAGCTTATACATTCTTTGTTGTTCCAGGTATGACAAATATTACCAAACTCCTCGCGTATGGCTAACAGGATACGATGAGGTTGTTCCCTTACAATTGTTTTTTTTTTCATGCATCGTGAAATAAAGTTTTTGTAGTACGGCAGAAGTTTGGATTTGGTTCTGGCATCTACATTAGACATTTGATGAATTTAATAGTGTATTCTTCATTGTTTCATTACTGACATAGCATCAACATTCTACTGTCACAATTTGATCTACAATGTGATCACTATTAATATCTATCAAATTCACATAATACTTGCTGGAGATCCATATTGGTAACATTTTTTAATTTATTCTTGAGAGATTTTGTAATTTGAATTAGAGTAATTTTGGAACTTTTTGTTTCACAGATATATATTCATTTATGCGGTTAAGTATGTAAGGTGAAAGAATTTGTCGATTTAACTGATTCTAGTAAAAAAGTTTATCATGGTTATCATTGCAATATAAAAATTTATATTTTTTATTTTTTGTGTGGTTATTCAGTGTGCTAGATCATTTTTGTTGAGTTTTTTCTGCTTTGATAGTGATTATAACCATATTGTCACTCTATTGTAGAAGAATGTTGGTATTCAAATTTACTTATTAGTCTTTTGTGGTATACACTAACCGTACCCTGGTATTAAATTGCAGTCAAGGGCCCCGTTGCAGCCAGAACTAGTATTTGAAGATGTTAGCCAGGATCATGCACGGAAAACAGTAATGTCATACTCATATTTTTTTGATTCTATGTATATCTATTATCTACTCTAATGAATAAACATTGTCTGAAATAAATATAGCTAAAACCCTTTATTCCTTGGTGACATTGTAGTTATAAGAGATTTGTTTTCAATAAAATTTCTTCTTGTGTTTATTATAGAGACAAATCCTAGAAATATTTTCATTTCTACTATAAAATGGATGATAAGAATTGAATAGCTAACTTTGTTGACCTGAGGAAAAATATAAGTTAGTTATGGCATGGGGAGCATAAGTAAAAGTGTAAAACAAGATGAAGGAAAAAGGAAACATGTGATTTCTTGCGAATCAATAATATCTTGATACTAGTGTCTGCTCTTTTGTGCAACAATTACATTTGTTGACTTATGTAATGTACTTCGTCACTAATCATACAATACAGGGTCGAACCTTTGGGAGATAGTAGACCCCAAACAATACATGTTGTAGTTTAAAAGAGGTACAATTGGAGAATTTTGAATGATCATATAGGATTTGTGCAAGTACTTAGTACCTATTAGTGAGATTGTCAAATCAAGGTTCATACTGTGAATCATTTTGGTAAATTATTGAACTATGAATCATAACATAGATACAAAATATAGAACAACAACTTAACCTTTTATCTCACTAAGTGAGGTCGAAATTTTTATAAATATAAATTATAGAATGTCAAAAATATTTCTTATCTTATTTGTCATTATTTTACTTCATAAAATACATAAATATGTAAAATATACAATAATTTGTTTAATATCATAATATTAGTGAAGGAAAGGATTACCAACAAAAAAATATGTAGGTTCATATGTTATATTTGAATTTTTTGATGATAATGGATAAATCATTATCTTGTTCCATTGCATTATGAAATGAAATGACCAATATGACATTTCATGGCAGAATGCTCTAAATCATAGGAAATTCATTATCAATTGTCAGCTCCCACTATTGATTTTGAGACATCCACAAAGTCAATGAGAAAAAAAAGAACGCTATCCCATGCTATGTAAAGAGTGGAATGAATGTGAATTTTGATGTGGCAAGACTTCTTAATGATTATTGGCTCTGCATTTATATTGATTTTGCTCTTAATGGTACACAATTTCTTCTTGATCAATATTAAGTGTTGACTTCACCTTGAAGTCAACCTTGTGTTTACATGGGGCAAGATCCTTCTAATTTGTAATTGTTGTCTTAATGAATATGGCATTCCGTCGGTGTATTTACAAGTTTGTGATGGAGAGGGAAATAAAGGAAGGAGAGAGAGGTAGATTGAGAGAAGGAAAGGGAGTAGAGAAGGGAGAAGGGAGAAGGGGAGAAAAGTGGTACCTAAAGTTGTATGCTTGGATAAAGGAGGTACAGAAGCAAAGTAAAATCCTTATAATTACCCCTCTTCTCCATCCCAAGTTCGAAATTGATGGCTAATGGTGATTGATGGTGACCGACAATGTTCATGGGTGATTTATGATGGTTGTAGCTAGCAGTAGTGAACAGTTGATGGTTGGCAGTGGTCGTTACTCGACGACGAAGAGTGGTCCCAATAGTCTTTTACCACTTATACCTCTTCATCTCTTTTCAACCTGTCCAATTTGGGTGGCCGAATTTCAGTGGCCGTGAGAGCCTTCCTCAGTTTCCTTCTTTCCATTAATTTGTGTCTCAACACATACTTTTCTTATGTGGGTACCAACTAGCACATTGGTATGGGCTTGGAAGTTGTTGCCAAGTCCTTGGTTTAAAAGTCATCTTTATTGGAATACAAGTGCTTGAGAACTCTCCTAGCTATCTTTTCTGGAAGAAAGAAAAGGTAACTATAATTGCAAATTGCAATCTTATTGTGTTCTTTCCCTTGTTCTCAGAACAGATGTGGCATGTTGCATCTTTTTAGTTAATTGCACTAGTTTTTTATGGACATCTATTTCCTAGTGCTCTGTTCCTTGTCATGTTACTTCTCTAATTTTGTGATTGATTGCCCCGCTTGGTCGTTTAACTTTCTTATATTGATTTTCTGGAAACTGACAGGTAACAATTGAAGATCATCCTCACTTGCCAGGGAAGCATGCATCTGTACATCCGTGTCGTCATGGCGCTGTGATGAAAAAGATCATTGATGTCCTGATATCACGTGGAGTTGAACCAGAAGTTGATAAGTAATTTCCAAGCATAATAACCCTATTTAAAACCTTTGGAAATCTAGACCTATAATCTTCATTCATTTATCTGGACTTCTAACATCCTCGTGACCGAACCTATATGAAGACTGAATCTTCTACTTAGCTACTGAAATTATTTGCACCGCAAGCATTCTGTCAGTCTTTGCTGTAAAATGGTTTTCAGCATTTTTTATTTTTGTTTTATGGTATAACCATGGCAGACACCATGAGAGTTGTATTCTTTTGTTACAAGGCTGGTTGTTAAAGCTGAATACAGTAGTGTCTACTAATCTTCTCCCCCGTTTGATAGGTACCTCTTCTTGTTCCTGAAGTTCATTGCCTCTGTGGTTCCTACTATTGAATACGACTACACCATGGACTTTGATCTTGGCAGCTCCAGTTATTGATGCGAGGTAACTTTCTGGCTTGCCGATGCATCTGGTGTGATGTTACTGATGCGTTTTCAATTGGCTGTTCTGGGTTGAGAAACATCAAGATTTTCATCGAGTTATATTTCTCGGTATCTTGATGCAGTGGTCTGGTTAATGACAAAGTATGAAAGCAGACACGTGGAAATGTCAACTTCTGGGCAAGGCTTGGATCACTGTGTATGCTTGTGAACATTGCGTGAAGCAATATGATACGGTTGCAGTCTTTTATTTGTTATCGTTATTGCCTTCTACAAGTCTGCACCTGGAGTAGAATCAAGTGTGGGTATGGGAATGCAGGTATGTAAGTGTGGGAACTACTTTGTAATATTGGAATATGGTCAAGCATTAAAAATATAAAACAAGTGAAAGAAAATGTATTGACATGATGGCAATATTTGTATATAGTTAATGTTTTCAAGCTATCGATTTCATAATTTTGGTCTCCGTTGGATGTGGTGGGATTTCATTAGGGCGGCAAATGAGGAATATTTAGATATGTTGGTTGAAGTTTATTTGATAAGGCAACTAAGTTAAGTCTTATTGAAATGATTGTTTAAGTTTGGGTTGACTTTTTTTTTTATATTAGTTTGAGCTTAATTTAGGTTTAGTATGAGTTTAGTTTGGTTAAATATTGAGTTTTTAATTTAAATTTATTTAATTATTTAAAAACTTTATAATTTTAAATTTGGTTGATTAATTATTTAGTTGGGTAATATAAATTTATTTGTTAAAGTTTATTTAATTGTTTAGCTTGAATATGCTTTATCATTTTTATTTGTGAATAGTGTTCATAAATTTTGTTCATGGTTATTATTCATATATATTAGTACGAATAGTTTGTATTCATAAATATTGTTATGAATAATTTGTAAATTTTGTTTATTAGAGTAGAAAGGTATATTACTCATCCAAGTGATTAGAAAATTAATTTTAAAAATTTATTTAAATAAACATCCTTATATATACTAACTCAATATATGGAGACGTAATTTTTATTCATAACAAATTAAATATATGTGCTCACTTTATACGTATTGTCACTTTATATGTATTGAATGAAGGTTAACGAGTTCTGATCGTAAACATCGAATTAGATGGTCATTTATTTAGTCCTAGTTCTCATCTCAACCATATAATATTGTGTGGCTGGGATTAAATTTTGAACAATCTAACAGTGAAAGTTTCCTTCCCAACATACCTGTTCGGTGTATATTCATAGACGATCCTTACATGTCTAGGTGCCCAAAAGTACTTGCAAGCGCCGAACATTTAGAAATAAATCGGATCTGTAAAGGTCATCCAGTAATGTGTACGAAATGGATATGGAGATTAAAAAAAATCTCGCTTTCTATATATAACCTTTTATTTAAAATGGATGGTATTTTGATTTTTTTTCGAGGATTCAACTTTTAAAATTGCCTCTAATCTCGTCTTATCGTGTCTAGGTCGTTAGACCTAACCCAGCATGTGACCGTGCCTGGCACAACACAACCCAAGCCATCTTTACTCTGTCGAGATAATAATAATAATAATAATAATAATAATAATAATAATAATAATAATAATAATAATAATAATAATAATCAATAAATAAATAAATATAAAAGTAAGTAAATAAATATTGTTCGTCCATATTTTCTTCCGTTGAGTTGGCTGACATCAAGCGGTCAGAGAGATTATAAAGGGCAGGCCATGGCGATCGGTCATTCAACAACCATCCAGATCCACAGATGGCTTCGTCTCGCTTCGTCTTCCTCCTATTCACCCTCCTCCTCCCCTTCTTCCTCACCTCCGCTGACGACGACGACCAGTGCATCTACACTCTCTACGTCAGCACCGGCACCGTGATCAAGGCCGGCACCGACTCCACCATCGGACTCACGCTCGGTGACGAGGCAGGGCAGTCGTTCTCGGTGCGGGACCTGCGCAAATGGGGCGGCCTTATGGGCGCCGACCACGATTACTTCGAGACCGGCGCCCTCGACGCCTTCAGCGGTCGAGGGCCCTGCGGCCTCCACCTCCCCATCTGCCGCATCAACCTCACCTCTGACGGCACCGGACGCCACCACGGCTGGTACTGCGACTACGTCGAGGTGACCGCCACGGGGCCCCACCTCCCCTGCTCCCAGACCCTGTTCTACGTCCGCCAGTGGCTCGCCACTGACGCCCCGCCGTACACCCTCTACGCTACCGTCAACGGCTGCGATCGGCTCCAGGGAGCTCCTCGCCAGCCGGCCCATCAACGCCGCCTAGTCGTCGGAGGTGGCCCTGCCGATGCTCATGATTCTTCTTCTTTGTCTTCCTCCTCCTCAACGCCTGTTGACTCCGCGTGATCGATCACATAGCGAGAAGCATAATGCATCTGGTAGAAAAAAATAATCATGAAGAATTCTCCTGCTTAATTTACTGCTGTAAAATAAAGATCGATCCTGATCTATACAAAAAACAGAGAAAGGCAGTGAATAATTGAATATATTTATTTTTATTTTACTATTAAATGAGAAATTGAAATGACAGTTTTTAAAAATAAAATAAGTATTTAAATTTCAAGGATTTGTTTAATAATTATATATTTAAAAAATAATGATAATAAAAGATTATGACAAAACGAATGAATGGAAAGAGTTATGAGCAAAGGAAACAAAGAATTAAAAATTGTTATCTTGCTCCGGGTTCTAAAATATTTTCTGTTTATTTTATTAATAAAATAAAAAATGAATTATTTACTTTTTATTTTCTTTTCATTATTGGTTCGGAGAATAAAGTGTCGGACAATTTCCCACAATTTCATTAGAGATATTCGTTAAAAGGGAATGCTACATTTAAATTAAAATTCAATTTCAATTTATCTATTGAATGATATGAGCTGACAACATCAAGCTGACAGTAAGAAAGGAGGATCGATCGTCCCTTCGAGGCAGTGCGATGGTTAAAAAATGAGAAATTGTCATATGAAGTTTAGAGGTCGAAACTCGAAGAGGTCTAGAGGTCTAGAGGTTGTCACATGAGATGGGGATGATGGCTGCTAAAATAAAACTTGCCCAGATCCGAGTGTGGGATGTTGTTGGCAAGTCCTAAATGTGAGTGCTCCTGAGTATTAGTGGGAAGTCGAGTTGCTAGGGATGTCGAGTGCAGAATGCATCACTGTAGAAGCGCCGAGTCAGGGAAGTGATGCTGAGTTGGAAACCATGTGCGCCCAGTCCAAGCAGGGCCGCCTCAAGATCACCTGAGGCCCTACGCAAAAAGAAAAATTTAGGCCTTTAATATGTTTTCGAAAAATTTTAATTTTTTTTTACCCTTTTTTTATTCGGTTATTCTTTCATTGATTGAGTCCAGTGCTATTTTTACATGATAAAATTGTCATTTTACTGAAACTGTGTGTAAGAAATCACAGAAGTTTTTCCTAATAAATTTAGGTCTATCCATATGATTTATCCTTTACACACAACATCTTACCTTGTTCCTAAAGAAATATCAATGTTTCTAATATACCAAAGAGCAATCAATATGTATCAAAATTTATTACGAATCATTTTAAATTAGATACTATTCGTAAAAATCTAGAGTTCTTAATACAAGCAATTATTTATCATCATACGAAAATTGGAAAAAAAAAATTTGATATTTAAAAAGATAGCATTCTACTTTGCATTTGTATGGATAAAAATTTCCTAATTTATGTTCTTATCGAGGAATCAGCAAAAGTGAAAAAGAAATATTATCGGTGAGGAAGGAAAAGAACATCCTATGAGAGAATCACGAGGAATAGAGGAAAAACGAAAAGCACTAATGGGAGAACGAGATAACTATGACTAATATTTTTGAGATATAATTAAATTGATTAGTGTTGTCTAATTGACAATTGTAAAATGTTGTGTAAAAAATAAAATAAAATAAAATAGAGTACTCTTATAAAATGAGAAATGAGCTAGACAGAACTTCATATAAAATTGAGAACCTAATTAATAAAGAAACAAGAGATAAATGGAAGGTGTAATTTTGGAGTTGGAATCGAAGCATCTATTAGTTATTTAAATCTATTAGTGGTGTGAGCATGCGTGATGACAATGTTAAAATTGGTAATTCATTAATTAGATAATTATAGCTCATCAATTTTAAAAAAATTTTATAAAAATAATAGGCTCTAATTTTATTGGGACCCTAGGCATATGCCTTAAGGCCTATGCCTAAGAGTCCATGTAGGAAATGGAGATGATGAGCATGACTCGGGAAGTTAAGTTTTTTTATTAGTCAATTAGATTTTATTGTAAAAAATGATCCATACAGAAAATACAAACAATCCTTCGAAAAATTAGAAAATATACATATCAACAACTGGTTAACAAATCCAAGGAGATTTTTCAATTTAAGGGTGTAACAAATCAAAAAACTCTAAAACGAATCAAATTTTATACTTGGAGGAAAATGCGTTCAGAGTTGAGAGATTGTCCCATAAAAATAACATCGTTGCGCTTTCTCCAAATCCAATATTCAACAGAGCCGAAAACAATCCAACAAATCTAAGAGTGTCTGGACTTACAAGAAGCACGCCTGAAAAACTAGCTGATTTCTCTATTACAACGTCAAGGGTCCCTTTGGATAGAACAAGAATGTAGTATCTTAATCCAAACTGTTGGATCGGGATGACTGGTTTATTCTTGCTCCTTCAAGGTTAGTGCAACGGAAATATGCAAAGGAAAATGAAGAACATCTTACCAATGCTAACACGTTCTATTTACTTGATATCCACCTCTAGCGGAGGTGACTAATCTAAGGGTCCGGATGATCACACAAGATTCTACTAAGAACGTGCTTCTTCTTGGTGAAGCAAACCTCTCACAATCACTATCTTCTTTCTCTTTACAATGAGAGCTTAAGAGTGGAGGAAGAAGACACAAATATCACAGAATAAGCAGGAGAACACTAGCCATTTTCGTAGCCAAGACTCCTCCTTAAATAGGAGGAGAGAATGAGGCTGAAAGCCCTCATTTAGTCTGCAGTAGTCGCCTGATCATAGGACCGGTCGACTGCTGCCTCATCAATGTTGCCCCAGAATCCACGATTATACGCAATGGTTAGCTCAATGGCTAGTTACCAGTCGCCTGGTCCCAGTACCTGGCGACTGGTGCAGGCGACTGCCACTGGATTGGTCACTCGACCAATCTTTATGAG
>JBAMIB010162101.1:0-24212 GCA_037177415.1 Kaempferia rotunda
TGGTTTATTCATCAGTTGTGTGGCTTCTTCTAACAATCTTTGGGCCCTGATCATGGATGCAGGCACTGGCTTCACAGCTCAGGTTTATGAGCTATCTACAAACTTTCTTCACAAGGTGAGTGATGTTCTGATTCACTATGTGTTCTAATGTCAATCCTCCAACCCTAGAACCAGATGTGCCAATTGCCAAACATGGATTACTGAATAATTTTTAAGTGTAAATTATATACACTCTTTTTTCACTAGTATTCCATATACATTTTTTAAATGTTTATCTAGGCACGTGAATTGGCAATCTTAACTACATTTAATAAAAATTGATCCAAAGTCTCTAGGTGTGATGCAACATAAACTCCTTATTATTGGTTCCATGTACAATAGTTTCTGTGCATTAGCAAAAGTGCCACAAAATACCCATTGACAAATCAAATCCTAAAACACCTTTCTTTTTGAAATATGGGAAGTACGTTGATTACTCGTAAAGTAGAGCTAGTGCACATTTTGTGATAGTTTTTGTGGCTCTCACCTACAAATATGTGAAACAATTTTTATTAAATGTAGTTAACATTTAGTAAAGTACATTGAAATTACTAGTAGACGTAGCGTGCATATAATTTACCCTTTGATTAATGCTTCTCTGTTAAACCATTTCCTCTTTCCCTTTGAAGGAATGGATAATGGAACAATGGGAGAAAAATTATTATATTAGCGCACTAGCAGGGACAAACAATGGCAGCTCCTTGGTGGTTATGTCCAAAGGTAATCTTCTTCAAAGATGCATCAGTTCATTTTCAATTTCAAATGTTCCATTGGCTTCATCTGTTTGATGATTTATTACAGGTACTCTATATGCGCAGCAATCATACAAAGTGAGTGAGTCATTTCCTTTCAAGTGGATAAATAAAAAGTGGAGGGAAGGTTTTTATGTTACTGCAATGGCAACCGCTGGCAATAGGTGGGCTGTCGTTATGTCTCGTAATGCTGGTTTCTCTGATCAGGTCAGTTTCATTTCTCACGTTTTGTTACTAAAAAGATGGGAAATAAAAGGAGCAAAGGAGAAGAAAAAAATAAGGGTTGTTCTATGTCTAGTGTTTTGTAGTTGAGGCCTTTAAGGTTTTGTATTCTATGCTGCATGATTTTTGATGCAAAAGTCAAATCACCTAAATCATTTTAATTTTCAGGTTATTGAACTCGACTTCCTTTACCCCAGCGAGGGTATTCATCGAAGATGGGATAGTGGTTACCGCATAACAGCAACTGCCGCAACAGGTGACCAGGCTGCCTTGGTGCTTAGTATACCTAGAAGGAAACTACCAGATGAGACACAAGAGACTCTTAGAACATCTGCTTTTCCAAGTCAACATGTGAAGGTGAGAGCAGTTACTTTTGTGTGAACATCACTATTAGTTTCTACCCTAACAAAGAAATGTTATGTTTGCTTCTAGGAGAAATGGGCCAAAAATCTATATATTGCATCTATTTGTTTTGGCCGAACCGTCTCATGAACTTGCTGACCACCACCAGAACCGTCAAGAACTTTTTGGCAAATTGCAACACCATTGGCGGTTAGGATTATGTTGTTAAGGCACCTTTCATTGCTATTAATGTGGGAATCCAACTTACTGGTGCCATTCTATCAAGTTTTGAAGATGCCTTTGCTTGTGCTATCAAAATATATTTGGTCTACGGCATCTTCAGTAAATTTAAGCCTGTATAGTTACTAATATTTAGATTGAGACTGCTTATTTTTGCAAAAAGTTAACCATTCAGTGGATGCAATCATTTACTAGAGCGGCTGTTTAATTTTGGTTGCTCTACTGCCAGTTTCTTTTGCCGCCTAATTTATTTTCCTTCAATTTTGGTAATTGCAACAACACACTAAAAGTAGTGGTCTGGAAATTGGATTTCGATGTGTTGGGATTATGCTTTTATCCAACTTGCTGTGTTTAATAATTTGGCTTCCTATATCATGATATTGCTCGACAGGTTAACAATTGTTCTCTTAGACACTAGACTACTTGTTTTCATGTTTTTTAAATGTTGTCACGGGAACATGATGTTTGATGCTGTATTCTTCCTTTTCTCCTCTCATGTTGTACCCACTTCAGATGTCATCTGTTTTACTTTATATCGATGAATTGTAAACAGGTGAGACACTTCTCTGTAATGGTTGCAGTCTGCTTGATTTATATTTGTGCCTTTTTAAGACCGAGTTTACCACACTTCAAGAAGTTCAGCGCCATTTACAGCTATCATATTATTGAATTTACGATAGTATTTCTACAGGAGTCACTTGAGATCTCAAGTGTAGGGATGATAAAGAGTATGATTTGTGTAGGATTTTATATCTTTTGCATCCATCACATTCATTATATTCATTCGTATATCTTTCCTTTTATTCATAGTGTATTTATTATTTCTACTTGTTTGCTCCTCCTCATTTTGTACTCCTTCAATATGGTGAGTATTTTTCATGAAAAAGATGTAATATGTGTTGGTAATTGGACAAAGAGGTAAATTAAGTTTTTTTTGAGGTGGTAAGTAGGCTAAAGTTATATATATAATTATGTCTGATTATTATAATTGAATTTAAAAAAAATTTCATATTCATTCTGGTGGGATATTAGATTTTCTATGGCTGACATATTCTACTTATTCTTTTTTATTTAGTTGGATATATATATATCATTATTATATAGCATTCTAGGCGTGCCCATGTCTGAACGGTGTTTAGCCCGCTTAGACATTTACTCATATATCTGCCTTGGGGAAGAAGAATGATAATCTGACATGATAATCGTCTGTCAGAGAATATTCTACTAACGTGACACTCAAAAGCTTCTCTCTCCCTTAAAGGGTCTCTTTGGTCTCCTTTACATCCGATATTCTTTGATAAGAATATCATTTATATTCTCAATACAACCGAGGCATAGTAGACCGTATAAAAAGGGGACACACACATAAAATAAGGGGATTTGGCTTTTTGGTTATTCTTCCTCTTTTTTGGGAGTTCTATTTTTTCACTTTTTTACATACGACATCTTGCATATTACATCGCATCCTTTTTCATGGAGGATGGTTTTTTACTTGAGCGTCGGGATACCCGAGCTGAAGAGGTATTCTTTTGTTTCTGGTATTAACGGGATCGTTGTCGGAGGTGAATGCAAACAATAGGAGGACTTCTGTTCTTGAGGGCTGAGAATATTAATAAGTTTTCCAATGGTGGGTGTGGGGTCATAGGAGGCAATGACCCTGCTAAAGCTGTAAATTCTTTCCACTGTCTTCATCTTTCTCCACGTTCTTAATTACAGTTAAAACTCTCGTCATACGGTACTCCTCCGTTATTTCCATTCTCCCTTGATCCACTGTCGTACCCTCTTCGTCCCTAGCTCCACTCTCTCCTTTTTATCCGAATCATCTATTATCATCTTAATCTTCTTAGAAGATTTTCCTTATTTTCGTACCTGCTCATCCGGACAGATAGCAAATCATTATTTCTTTTAACAATTAGGAACTATTAATTTTTAATGGATATTGATGGGAGATTATTTGAATTAACTTCAAATCGGTTCTTATTTCTTTTAACAATCAGTAGCAATTGATCGTTGATAGATTTTAAAAGTCTTCAAATTAATTGGGATAAACATTTTGGTAAAAATTAGAAGATTATGTGTTTTTATCAAAAGTTTGTCGTATCTCATATTTTGTTTTAACTACGACTAGTATAGTATATATATTTTAAAAATATTATTACGTATGATATTATTCAAAATTGTTAAAAAGTGAAATAATAACATGCTACAACAATAAATGAATTTTACTAAATTACAGCAATTTTTTTATATTAAAAAATATTTTAATATATAATTTGTGGTAATGTTAGTTAAAATAGTATTAGAATAAAAGTTTTTTATAAATAAACATAAAATAAATCGTTGTTGTGATATTAAAAAACAATTAAAATGCCTTTTTAATTAGAATAAGACTTTTTTTTTAATTTTGCCCAATCAAATTCTCTCTAAAGACACGTGTCAGTCTTCTCCCACTCCGCAAATCGTTTCTTGGGCGGGAAAAGCAAACGCCGTTAGCCGTTTTCCAACAGCTGACCTCGCTCAGTCGCATCGATAACATTTGTCCAAACACGACGGGCTTACCCCGCTTGTGGGGCCCACAATTTAGAGGATAAGTCTTCTCCGGGTCGGGGCACCCAACTTCCCACAATGCGAGTGGAAGTGCCGCCTCTTCGAATTAGTAATCCAATTTAAATAACCCAGAAATAGACCTGGATCGTGACTGGACAGGTCATGTGGGGCACACGAGAAGTTCCCCGCCGGAAGAACGGATCACGTTTCTTCCCAACGAAGCGAGCGGCGTGAGCAGACTTAACGCCGTCAAGTACTCAAGTCTGAGAAATCAGAAAGCGACGGAGAGGAAGAGAGACGAGATAAAACAAAAAGTTGAAACGAGAGAGACAAAGGAAGGCGGGCGCAGACAGCATCGAGGTTGGCGACAAGACAAGAAGAAGCCTATCCGACAAACTCCACCTCGCTGGGGCTTCGCCCGGTCGCTGATCTCAAGCTAGTCGTACGAGCGGGAGTCCTCCGATGATCAAGGTATCGACGCTTATTCAGCTTTCTTTAACGGAAATCGGAATCGTTCTTTGAGGTTTTGGTTGTTGCATTGAATTGAAGTCTTGCTGATGAAGTTGAAACGTTTAGACTAAGTGGGTTGGAGTATGACAAGCAACATGGAAACTGTACATGTCGACGCTAGAGCTGGTAAAGTTTTTCCTTTTGATTGGTTTACTAAACTTTCAGTTGGTACAGAATTACAGAATTGTTTCTCTTACGGTTTCAGGAAAAAGGCGATCGGATTTGATTCGATGGTTGAATACTCTTTTCGTGGATTTGAATTTGCCTACGGGATCCTCGGAGGAAGAACTGAGAGCTATGCTATTAGAAGGCACTGTTTTCTGTGGAATTTTGAACCGGATCAGTCCTTTTTTTTTGGAGGTATGACTATGAAACGGTATGTTTTAGAATTTGATCATCTTAGATATTGAGTCTTTTGATAGTTGCTTACTCGCTGTTATAAAATGTTCACAGGATGGTTCTCCTGAGAAGCGGTTGATAAACATCAAAAAGTTTATCTCAGTTGTTGAGGAAATGGGATTCCCCAATTTTAGACTTGTGGATCTGGAACAGGTACCTGTCTACTCCGTTTAAAGTTAATTGGGGTTTGAACCACAAGCAAGGCCACATTTGACATCCGTTTATGATCCAATAGTCAAAATTTATTTTCCCACCAAATTAAGCGTTCAATGCTTCATTTTCCCACTCGCTTGGTTTGTATAGTGCATCGTCACTGTTTCAGGCATCTATATCTAGAGTTGTGGAATGTCTCCTATCCATCAGGGATCACTTAAACTCAGACGTTGTTGAAGATTCTACTCCTGACCTGAACAAAAAGAGGTGGAAATTTCCAATAGGTTAGTCATTTTATATGAAACTAGAATCCTTATCTGTCTCTTGTTGAGGTATAAATGTTAAAGCAATAACAAAATTATTCTTAAACTCCTACTATTTAGAGTAGATTTAATCTGTTTTTGACCCTAGATTTGTCTTAGATTATTTTCTAATATACCTGATATATTTTTCTGGTTCACAGTAATATAATGTCATTTATGCACTCTCCATTTGTACTATGTATTACCTCTATAAAAAAAGATGATCTATTGTAATCAAACATATTGAAGCTATTAACATTGCTCCACCATCAATTCTATCATGGTATCATGTCTAATTTTAATCCTTGTCTTTCACCGGGTTGAACAGGAGCCTTGACCCAATGGTAAAGTTGTTGCTTCATGGCCTAGAGGTCATGGGTTTGAATCCTGGAAACAACCTCTTGCAAAAAACCAGGATAAGGTTGTGTACAATGAATCATTACCTGGGACCCCGCATGGCAGAAGATTCGTACACCGGGCTGCAGCTGCCCTTTTTAGTCTTTCACTGTGTTCTTGGTTAGGCTGGAGGCTGCATCATCCTGCAGCCTCCCTCATTCTCTTGCCTCCTCTGTTCTGCCATTTCCTACCAGCGGTTCCATCAACTTTGTTGATGTTTTATTGGTATGTCATTTTCGCCTTGATTGTGGTGATTCCCAGTTCAATCAATGCTTCAGACATGCCTGAACCTGCCTTTTGTCTCCCAGTTGACCTTGGACAATTGTTGTCCTTTCTCCACTGGCAAATCACCATCATTGCACTTGCCACAAACTCTCATATACTCCAGATTGATCACACCATTGCACTATCAATTCTTGATGCCTTTGCCATGACATCAACAACCTTGGCCCCTAATCCACATCATTGCACCTCAAATTGAAGTATTGATTAATATCACCATGAATCACGTGTGTTTTCTTGAAAATTCTGTTGTATTGAAAAACATGCAGATATGCCATGGACCATGTGGGTTGTCTGATTTGGTTGTAAGTGGCAATCCAGAATCAATGACACATTGCACATAATCAATAATTCTAAAATTTTTCTTGTAAGATCTGGATACCTTGTATATATGAAAAAATAAATCTGAAATTTGCATATCAACTTGGGCTAGGCGTGTCGTCCAAGCTGGTTTCGGCAGAAAATCTCATTTGTACTTGACGCAAACTGAAAATATTTTCAGCATCTCTAGTTTGAGGGGGTGTTAAATTAAGACAATTAGTTTAATCTCCATCCTGATGTAGTCTGATTTCTTTCAGACTTGTCTCAGATATTTTTTCAATCTACCCCAGATATTTTCCTAAGTCACTCTGAGATAATACCATTTATGTACTCTATTTATATTATGCATCACCTCTATAAAAAAAGATCATCTATTTTATTCAGATATCTAAACCAATAACATTATTCCACCGTCAAATTTATCAATAATTACCTGTTCACTTTATTTACATATAGATTTTTTGTTCGAAGTACCTGGATTACCAAAAAAAAACCTGTTGACTTCAGAGAACTACACATTTACCTTTTTTAGACCAACAAATCCAAAATGCTTTTGTCCAACTTACCATTCAGTCATCTAAGCATGTAGAGTATAAACAACTTTCATTGTACGACATCTTTCCATGTGGACTAAACTTGAGGTGTTATGTATTCCCTCACTTAAGGTTTGTTGTCTTTGCCAAGGCTCTATGTTCATCTCATAGCCCAAGCCATCCATAATGACCACTTGTGAGTTCCAACTAATAGCGGTTCAACCACATGCACCCATTTCGGACTGGAACATCTCACTATGTTTAATTTTGGTACCAACTATAACAACCTGCTTAGCTGAGACGATTGGTTTGATGATTTACTCATCTGAGTCTATAGACGCCCACTTATTAGCTTCACAAATTTTTACATAGGACTAAACTTGTGTTGTTAAATTGGTACCTTGATCTCTTCTTGTCATTAGAAAAATATATTGATTTTCAAAGGGAAAAGAAATTCATTTAGCTGTATTATGATTGTTTATTAAAGTATTTTTTTGATTTCTTCTTTGTTTTTTGAATGTAAGTGGCATATGTTAACACAAAAATTGTTTCTTTTGGTAGGATCATCCTCTGAATTTCGTCGTGCCGGGCATAATTTTCATCAAGTTTTTCAGTTGAGACAAGGGCATAATTCTGGTCTTTCACCTGCTAAAGTTACAGAAGTGTTAAAGTCAAACTGTTTAGATGTAAGCTTTTAAATGTAGTGACTGTGATGCAAATTTATTTTGTTGATTACAATAATTTCTTGTGCTTACGCTTATGACATGTTGGAATTCAGAATGCCCCAACTCAATCACTTTTAAGCATTACAAATGGAATTCTAGATGCAAGCATTGAGAGGAATAACGGGGAGATATCTCAGGTATGTTCTGAGGAGAGCAAATAGTTAGTTTACTCTACAAAATCTTGTGCATATCTTGCTAAGTCTATTTTGACTTTTCTGAGTTGACGAATGGTTCTCTGCTTTTCAATCCTCAGCATGTAGCATGTTTATTGAGAAGAGTTATGCAAGAGATTGAGCGTCGTATTTTAACTCAAGCTGAACATATAAGAAATGTAAGATAAAACAAAATGGCATTGAATGCTGTCTGGTTTATAGCTTTCTAATAGCATCATATGTGCAGCAAAATAATCTCATTAAAGCGCGTGAAAGAAAGTACTTGTTAAGAATTAGGGCGCTAGTAGAACTGGCAAAAGGGACACGTGAAGAAAATCAGGTATTCAGTGATTAGTTCATGTATTCCCACCATCCATCAGTGCAAGAGATCTGTTTTGCTGATAGATTCTATATTTTTATAACTGTGGCAGATAATCATGAACCAGCTCTTGCTGATAAAGGTAAAAATTTTTCTGACAATCACCAAAACAATTTCTATTGTATGATAATATTATGATGTCTGAATCTTGCATTCACAGCTTATAAATTTCATCTTCATGTCTCCTTAAAGACACATGTTCATGTCTGCTCATAAATTTTATTTCTTTTATGTTAACAAGTGATGTTATAGTTTTAAGAGAAATATTTGTTGTTTCATTGTGGAAACAGTTCTGAATCTCCAAGCCTCCTAGTTTACTCGTGTGATATCTTACATATTGATATTTGTAATTTGTATTGCATAGCTTTGAATGCTAGTATATAAATATAAATTGAATTTGTGTCCCATAACTAGTAAAATATTTGAATTGCAGTTAAATATTGAAGCTGAGAAATAGAGAATTTAATCAATGCAAATCTATAATTGAATAGGAAAAATGCAGCTTAGGATAATGATGAAGAAGGTAGTAAAATTAAGATGGGTAGAGGCAAGCAATCAGCATGAGAAATTTTGATGTTTTGGATGCATTATCAAGAGGAAGAAGGCCTGATGATGATGATGATGATGCAACTTATAGATGATTTAATAGGGAAGAGGACAAGTAGAGAGGATTGTGATTTTTTTATAATAGTTACCGATTAGTTAAGAAAAAGTAGATACAAAAAGGCTGAAGATGATTTTTAGATGGATATGCAGAGATATTGGAATATTACTAGGTGTGAACAAATGCTTTTTGCTCCATGCTAAAATAAGAGGGTTGAGATGTGTTAGAATAAAATATTCTAATTTTCTTATTCATCCTTTACACAAGAGATATATTTATATACAAACTAGGAATCCTTTCAAAGGAAAGAATTCAACTAAGGAAACTATAATAAGGAAAGAGTCTAGCTAAGGAATCTTAGTTAGACTAATTGACAACTACCTAATTAACAAGATATATTAGCTAATATATACAGATAAATATATATTAACTAATATGTACAGATAATAAGATGGTATGGATGTGAGACCTAAGTAAACTATTACAAGCAATAAAGAGGCGATGTAAATCAAGGTTTAAAAGTCTCTTTTTGTCCTACAGTATCAACCTTTGGTTGGAATGAGATGTGCCAGTGTCATACTGGTGATCTCAAGCCTTGTGTAGGTGTCTGAGTCTGGCTCTAATAGAAGAAGGAAGTTTTATGGCAAGGCCCAACAGCAGTTAGAGGAGGAAGAAAATGTGTACGATTTCATCTCTATGTTGTTTCAATCCTTCCAAAGAAAGAGGAAAAGTTGCACAAAGGAGACCTAGGTGTTGTTTTGGTGTCTCATAGTATGTTGCATGTTTGTTGATAGCATGGTAAGTTTTAACCATGCCAAACAACAGAACATGAGATTTTAAACTACCACTTAAATAGTATATCAAATTCTATCATGCATGCATATCCAGAAACAAATTATCAACCCCATCCACAAAATCTTTGCAAGTTTCATGTAAAATTTTGAAGTATTTAAGACGATATGGATCTCTTATTAGAAAAGTTAAATGGTTTCATAATTTGTATAATAGATATAAACTAAAGTAAATTGACTGATGGAAATTTGGATGCTAGTATCTTAATGATAGCTAAATTTGAAGCATGTAGTCGTCTAGGGAGATGTGCCTTTCAATGGTTTGTATAGAAATTTCTTTGCAGTGGGGTTGCCATATCTGCTTAGATTCATGGGAATTCTAGCTTGGAAACTGTGTAAACTAATGAGAAGAGGTTGGAGATTCTCTTAGTTTTTCTGATATGTAATTTGGGTTGGTATTTATTTAGCTCAGGTTTTTTTTTTTTCATGTTTATACTTAAGTTTGGGCATAGTTAAATATGTTCCCTTTTATAGTAGCTTTTGATAGGAGGGTAATTCTGTATTTGAGAGGTTTTCATTTTCTTGGTTAACTCATGTACATATTCTTTCTTCAATATACCTTCCCTTGCCTAGGGCCAAAAAAATAATAAAAAGGATGCTTCTTTCAAAAATGTTAACATATTCATCTCAGCAATAGCCAATGTTGCATTACTGTAATTTCACATATATTGCGATTGGTTTAGCTTCTTAACTTCTAGAATATCTTTTCTATTATTTGAAAAAAAAAAAATGTTATATTTTTAACAATTTTAATTGAGGTAGAGTTATTAACTTTATTTCGGTGTCATGTCCTGATAATTCGGTATGATTTTTGGTTTTTCTGAGTTATCTGGCATTAGAGACACTGATGTGCCATTTAACTTATCTGATCCCTTTTACCACATTATAAGACATTATTTGTTATACCTGTTCTCTATTGCTTTTGACCAGTGCTTATTTATGACTCATGCATATTTTTTTGTAGGCAGAAAAAAATAAGATGGTAGAAAGGGAAGAAAATGGAAAGCGATATATGATTAGGTTGTCGAAGACAAAAGAAGACATGGATAATGTGATTGCAGAGCTTAAGAGGGAATTGGAGATGAGTTACAAAAATTATGCACGATGCTGCCAAGAAATGGAGGTCAAAACAAACAAAATCAAGGGCCAGTTAGACAAGAAGACAAAGGAAGTTGAATTCCTTCTAGAAGAATCGAAAAAGAAGATCAGAGAGCTTGAAGAAACTTCAAAATC
Organism: Kaempferia rotunda; assembly: GCA_037177415.1. Classification (NCBI taxonomy): domain Eukaryota; kingdom Viridiplantae; phylum Streptophyta; class Magnoliopsida; order Zingiberales; family Zingiberaceae; genus Kaempferia; species Kaempferia rotunda. The sequence goes on from JBAMIB010162101.1 coordinate 10,983, forward strand.
TCAATTAAATAGCTGGCAAAATAAGGAAAACAAAATTGGAAGTTTCATACATTCTCAAGTGCAATTGATGCAGGTTTTGTTTGACCTTATTCTTCCCTCATAGCATGTGTTTCTCTGTTAGACTTAAATTCTAATGTCTCAGGACTTAAAGGAATCATCTACCTCAATCAAGCAGGAAATCATTCATTCTCAGACAAAATACCAGGATGAGATCATTAATTTGGGTACTGAAACTCTGAATCTCCTTTTGCATCATTCTATTTTTTCCCTTCTGATCCAATACAAGCATTTTGCAGGATTGAATCTGAAAGGATTAGCAGATGCTGCTGATAATTATCATAAAGTTTGTGCAGAAAACTATAGACTTCATAATGAGGTTGAGGAATTAAAAGGTAATTCTTTAGGCATAATATGACTAATTATGAAGTTTTCTGCTTCCCATTCTTTAGGCTTTTTCTATATCCACATTACACTTTGTAGGGAATATTAGAGTATATTGCCGCATAAGACCATTCCTTTCTGATCAAAATTCGAGGTCGACGACAATAGATTATTTCGGCGAGAATGGTGAGCTCCTTATCAGGAATCCCTACAAACAAGGAAAAGATGGGCACAGGATGTTCAAGTTCAACAAAGTCTTTGGTCCTACTGCATCTCAAGGTTTAAATTTTGTTGATGATCTACTACTTCATTGAATGGTTTCTTAAAATAATGCGACTGTTATTGTTTTTTACTAGAATGCAATAAGATTTGATAATTTAATCGGGTGAGATTGAATTCAATATCTTGATTGTTAATTTCTATTCATAACACTTATTTCAGTTTATCTATTGTGCTTTATCAATAATAGCTGAAATATTCTCGGATATTCAACCATTTATAAGATCTGTTCTTGATGGCTACAACGTATGCATTTTTGCATATGGTCAGACTGGCTCTGGGAAGACATACACAATGGTACATTGTTCCTTCTCATTAATGAATTTTAAATCATTTTTTCCATTAGATTTCAATGTTTCTTTTTATCTGTGATTTTTGGAAAGTTGAAAATCTTTCTTGTTTTAAGAGTGGTCCTAATTTAGAATCAATGGAGGATTGGGGAGTGAACTACCGATCTCTGAGTGACCTTTTTGAGATTTCTGAAAGACGGAGAAATAATTATTTATATGAAGTTGGAGTCCAGATGGTTGAAATTTACAATGAACAAGTGCGTGATCTTCTTTCAGGTGATGGTCCTCATAAGAGATATCCTTTAAGCACATCCTATTTTAAAAATCTCTTAGGAATATTCATGTTTTACTGGAGATAATTGGGATATTGACCTGTTATGTAGCCTGCTGATTGTAGATGTAATTGTACCTACTTGGTAAACTTTTGTTCTATCTCTTGGTCTGGGAAAGTCTTTAAATATTGTTGAAACATAAGTGCAACTTATTTACCTTAACCTACCAAACACTTGGTGTTTGGAGTATCAGTCAACCAAATGGACTTGTTGTTCCTGATGCTAGCATGCATCCTGTCAAATCAACCTCTGATGTTCTGCAATTGATGCATATTGGACAAACAAACCGAGCCATAGTTTCAACTGTTCTCGGTGAACGAAGTAGTAGATCTCACAGGTCATCTTCTATTTTTGCAGTTCATGCACATACTGTAGTTTTCCTTAGCTAATTTTTTCTATTATTTTACTGCAGTATCCTGACTATCCATTGTCGAGGTGTGGATTTGAAGACTGGATCTACATCGAGGGGTTGTCTTCATTTGATAGATCTTGCAGGTAGTGAAAGAGTTGAACGTTCTGAGGCAACTGGAGACAGACTTAAGGAAGCACAGTATATCAACAAATCTTTGTCTGCTCTTGGAGATGTTATATTTTCTTTAGCACAAAAATCTACTCGTGTTCCATACAAAAACAGTAAACTAACACAAATTCTTCAAAGTTCCTTAGGTAACAACTCTTTTATTTGTTGGAGATTAGTCGTAGCTATGCAAATGAGTCTTCATTATTTAGAACACTTTCACAACAGGTAAACAAGCAAAGACACTTTTGTTTGTTCAAATAAATCCAGACAATGAATCATATTCCGAGACTTTCAGTACTCTAAAGTTTGCTGAAAGAGTGTCTGGAGTTGAGTTGGGTCCAGTACGAAGCAACAAAGATGACAGGGATGTCAAAGGTTTATTGGAGCAGGTCTTTTCTCTCTTGTCCTTCCTCTAACTTCAACTTCCTTATAAGTTAATACTTGTAATTTTTTTTCAATAATATTTTCCCAAGGACATGAAGTATGGAAAAGATCTTTGTTAGAATAAGGCTGTGATTTTTCTGGAATTTGGCCAACATAATTTTTTAGCTTCGCTTGAGGTTGTAAAAGAAAAATACAGTAGTTAGTAATCATAGAAGTAACCGTGGGTAGAATGTGAAAGGAATTTCGATGAGGGCCGTATATTCATAAATTTAAATGGTGATTGTTATTCAAGATCATTTATCTTAGCTTGCGATTGACAGGTTAGTTTGGGCACAACTCAACTGCTAAGGAAGCTAAATAGCATCATCATCGTCATCATCAACATTGTCGTTGTTGTCATCATCACATCATCGTCGCCATGATCCTTCTAGTCCTCCTCTTCATCACCATCATCCTCATCGTCTATCATTGTTGCTCATCTGGTTGTGCTTATTCCAACTATTTGAGCTCGGCAAGTTCTATAGGTTACAACAAACCAAATTCTAGTTGGGTCATTTATCCTTATCCTCATTTTGTTTGCCTTAGTAAAATATTTCTTATAACGGTCAGATAATTTTTTTCCTTGAACTATCATCCTGTAATAGAAAGACTTCCTGATTGTAGTTATGTTTTGCAGTTAATTTACCATGCTCCCTACAAAGTTTCTTTGCAGTTATCCATAAAACTTCATTGTTTTTCAGGTGGCATTTCTCAAAGACACAATATCTAGGAAGGATGTAGAAATTGAACAGATGCAGATGCTGATAGATCATCAGACTGTATCGCATGAGTCAATAAATGAGAAGTATGCAGTATTAGGACACTCTTCATCCACTCCCGGTATCCTTCCCTTAGAAGGAACTACAAGTCCTCATTTGCCTCATGGGATTGTAACAACTGATAATTTTGCCTTATATCTTGAGAACCAAACTCAATCTAGTGAAAACGATTACACATCTAAGGGAGGGGATAAAGGTCAGATCTTGCAAGCTGGTGCTGACCTTGTTGGATTCATAGATGCAGATTTAGAAGACAGAATTAGTGACATATCTGATAGTGTTGTATCAATGGCGACAGAAACAGATGGTTCTGTAACCAGTTCCACTGATTTTTCATTATCCCCTGGTACTCACAAATCAGAAGAGAAGAAAACAGGGAAGATGTATGTTTCTGAAGTGCAGAATTGCTTTTATCTATCACTTCAAAGAAATTTATTGATACTTTTCATAAATCTGTTGCATCACTGACTTTTTTTTTATCCAGAAATGTTTGCTCTCTAAATTTCTGAAGTCAATGTTGTCTCCATTTTCTTTGCTAAATGTCTTGGCTCAAATATATTTGGTATCTTCTTTCAAATCTTTTGTTTGTTTTCTTTTTCTTAATGCAGAGCTAAGTTTCAGTCAAGAATCTCTAAAAGTGTAGCGAAGGTAGGACAATCAATAACTTCCAGGACGAAGTTGAAAGAACCCTCAAAAGTCTGGAGGTAGGTTATGAATCTATCTCAGCTCTGTTTGGTTTTGTTTCTTGCTATCAGTATGGTTTATTTCCATTTTAAAGATGTTACTGGAAGGATAATTGGAAAGAATCTACTGTCGCTGTAGATGTTTAATTTTAATATAATGCTTAGCTCTCAGTTTTCCTCTATGGAGCCAATGAACACTAGATTTTTGGAACACCTTAATAGCCGATCTTATTGAAATTCACACCATTAAACTACAGTAATGTTTAAAAAAAATGCCATTAACATTTGACAGTTTTCTTTTCAAAATGCTATCTCTATATATATATATATATATCTATATATCGCCTTATTCCTCATTTTTGTACTTATCTCATTTTTTCATTATTTCTTCAATTGAGAGAGAAGAATAGTAGGGATTCTGACCATTTCAAGAAAATAAAGAGAAGTTGGGAAAATGACCAACACTATTACAAGGATTCCTCGTACCATGATCAGTAATTTAATAGATATTTTGTTTTAAGATTCATATTCTGGTTGGATCTATCTCTCTAGCAATCAAACATCATCGTAAACGGCCCTAATCTTTTGTTGGTGTGATCGTATCAACCGTGTTACTTTTCTCTAGGAAAATGCGTCTTGATTACATCAAGCATTAGTCCATAATCCTGCTCACATTACCTTACCAGGCACTAGCAAAGCAACAAGCAATAGCAGCCATGCAACAGCTACCATGAAGCCTACAAAACACTGGCACTAGAAAAAGCAGATCCACAGAGCAAATCTATGGAAGGTCAAAAGTTAAGAATGCAATGTATGTGCACAATTCATCTGTCGATATAAACTCTATAGATCGAAACCTGTATCAAAGTTCTAGTGATATTTCTGTTTAGGTTGTAATTTGTATGAAAATGTACAGTGAATTCTTCAAATGTACATGGCTGAAGAGAAATTACCGCAGACAGCTTTTTCAATATGCTGATAAAATTGTATTATGTTGGAGTACTCTTGAATATTTTTGTTTTTCATTGATAAGTGAATAATTTGATCATGGTAAAATTATTGTTTAATCTTATAAAGGAGTTTTTGATAGTAAAACAAAATATTAAAATGTATATTGATATTAATAAAACTTTGATAACATTTTAAACTTTGTGATGCATTTTAGAAATTACGTCCTTAAATTTAGAGCCTCTCTTAAACACTACATCTTTGAGAATGAACTTTTATAGTGTTATTAAGAGGACTTAATGTATTAACTATTAATGGCTAATAAAAAAAGAAAGTTTGTTCGAGTGACATTAATAAAGGAAGAGATAGATTACAGAAGATTTTGTTAGCATTAATAAAAGTTTATCGGATCGAGTTTAATGGCGCAGAAATAGTTATAATGGTATTGAATAAAATTTATAAATTTAAAGAAAATTGAGGGGTTTTGTTGACAAAGATATAAGTAAAATGTAGAGGAGAAAAAAAAAAGCAAAGGGCAAATATATATTGAAACATATAATTTTTGATAAATTATTTAATCACATAGTTAAAATTGTTGAATATCTAAATCACGTAGATAAATTTTAAAATTATTAAATCATGTATTCAATTTCGTTGTTGCCCCTTTGTGTTCGTTCACGCCTATTCCGATCGATTGTTATAGTGTAGCAATCGATTCATGACACTACTGTGCTTATGAACAATATCAAATTGATTGTTATACTATAGTAATCGATTATAAAATATGATTCATGTTATGACGTATCAAAACCTATTAATAGATTTAGAGAGCTTGAATGATATGAAACTAGGTCTTATGCATTTGTCGAGTTCTCTTGATTGTATCAACGCCTTTAAACATCATTTTCATAGGTTATATTGAGAATAATAATTTTTTAAACACAAATATATCCAAATTGATCCGGTTATTAAGAGGAGGGAATTAGCCGGCGAGATTGTCGGATGAGCAAAGCCCCGAGATCACCTCGGGCATAATGAGTCCCGATGCCACCTCGGGCATAATAAATCCCGAGACCATCTCGGGCATAATTAGTCCCGAGACCACCTAGGGCATAATAAGTCCCGATACCACCTCAGACATAATAAGTTCCGAGACCACCTCGGGCATAATAAGTCCCGAGGTCACCTTAGGCAAACACTATTGAGAAACCCCTCAACCATGCATGTGGGTCCCCTTATGAAAGACCCGTACACTTTTCCCTCGGGAATTCTGGTAATAATTAATACTAAAAAGGAGAGAGATCATATTATTAAGAAAAATATTTATTATCCGATTATTTGGTAATAAATAATTGAAAACGCAATACAGGAAATATATACATCAATTATTTTCCCTTATTGACAGGGTCATAAATATCGGAACGATTGTCAAGTCAGCCCTAATCATCGAAAAAGGACATCCGCCGCTTCTATATAAGGGAGGAGAAACCCTAGGTAAAACTAAGTTCTTCCTCTCGCAACTATTTTCTCTCTCTTTCTGACTTGAACGTCGGAGGGGTTTCCGCCGAAATTTTCCCGGTGGGTTCCCTTTAACGCTCGTGTTGATCTCGCAAGCCCCTCTTTTCTCCTTGTCAGCAATGTCTACTTTTTCGCCTTCGGTTGTTTCTCTGACTCCGGCCTTCCACGTAGTTCCTCACCGAAACACAAATCAATTACTATAATATAACAATCAACTAAAAAAAATCCAATTCGACATTGTTCATCGACACAATAGTGTCAATCTATTGCTACATTATAGCAGAGGTAGACACGAGTGAATACGGAGGGGAAAAAAATAAAATTTGAAATAAAATTTAATAATTTTGAAATTTATGTATGTGATTTGGTTTTAGAATTTGTCAAATATATATTGATTAAAAAAAAATCATAAAATTTACATTGAATTTACCTTTTATAAATGACGAACGTATCAACAAAGAGTAACAAAGAAAGCAAAAAAAATTATTTTTCTTAAATTAAATTAAGAATTTCTTGTTCGATTTTATTCAATTTAAAATAACAATAAAGGCAATAACCAATAATACGGAAACTAACAAATTGAACAGCACAATTTTTAAATGGTTACGGTAGACGGGGCCACCTCTTTTCCAATTGAAAGACTGGTACAGTTTCAGGTATTTTTAAACGGATGCACACATATTATGAAACTTTTAACTCTATAAATAGCGCGGAAAGTAGCACAACGAGGGTAACGTAGCAAGTTTAGGGTTACGCTTCGTGCAATTGCGGCGTGGTTCTCTTTTTCTCCATCTCGATAGGTATTACTCTTGCCACCGCCGATCTCTCTTAAGATCTCATGTTTGTCTGTCGGATGTTTTCTGGAACTTTTATGCTATTTGGATCCCTCTCGACGGGTTTGTTGTCTGAGATAATCTTTACAGCAAATTGTAAAATTTGGCGCGAGAGCCATGGTCGTGGACGGCAGATTTGTCTTTATCGATATCTTACGCTGTGATCTTGATATTATCATAGCTTTGGTGAATCTCGTTTGGTTTATCCGGAAATACGTATATGCGTAACATTGTTTGCTGTTACGAGCTTTTAAATTCTTCTCGTGTTGTTTATTAAATACGCTTGGATGTTTATCTTGTTAGGCTCAAAATGTTCTTTTTTTTTTGCTGATCTGCCTTTTCTTTTTCTTTCTGATATTTGACTCGGAGATTGGAGTTTGATGGGATGGTTCGTCTTTCAGTTTTATTTCCATCTGCTAATCTTCCGTTGATTTGTTGATCTGTTAGACAAAGATCTGAAATTTGGAATGAGGTTTTCTCTCCAGAAAATATTATTTTCTTATATAGCTTAGAGGTTGCATTTTTATGTTTTTTTTTGTGTTATTGATCTCTGTCTACAATATTCATTGGTAGCTACTATGTGCCATCAATTGAAAATCTAAACGCTTATAAAGCTAATATACGAGTTTACCTTAGATGATGAAGCTGTTAAATTTAAACTTTTTAGCACCTATATATTGATTCGTGAATGTTCTTCCCCCTTTTGTTATTCTAGGGGTAATTTGGGTTGTGATTAGTATGGTGTTGAAATGGAAGGATCACGGGCTAACACCTTTATTTTTATATGCGGATAGATTTCCGGCAAGTGGTTATTATACATTAGACTAACAACTACAGGCATCGTGCATATTTAAGGCTTATGACTTGTGCTATTTACAATAATACTGAATGTGTTCTTTCCTGTATAATGTTTCAAGTAAATTTGGTTTGGATCATGTTTGCAATCTAAAGATTTATAAATATGTTTGAAGAAACATAGCAATATGACTGAATCTGTCTGTTGGTCTATATATTTTGTATTTTATATTAATTTAGATGTATGACCATTTTGTTCCTGAATGTTTTTATCATCTTCTCTTACTGTTGCTGTACTCTATTGAGTGATGAATCAATCTATTCTAGCTTCATATGTTTTGCAAATTTTCATGGTGCCTACATATTTCTTTTTCTGGTTCTTAGCATCATATGGTGTTGCTTTTCTTAATTTGTATTTTCTACTGATCAATATTTACTGTGGACGATGACCCTACAACAGGATTCCTTTTAAATTTGTTACATCTCAGCTTAATAATTTTTGTTTGCGAGAAATCCATGTTTAATTTGATGACAAATCGGGTAGCTTCCTTTCTGTGGTATTGATTGACGTTTACTGTGTCAATTGAGATAGTTTGAGTTGCTTCTTGATGCTAAAACTATGGCCTTTGGTGAGAGTTTGAGATTGCACCTATATCTGTTGCATCAATTTTCAATCACCACGAATTCATAGTTTCAGTTGTTGCTTGGTGTTCAATTATAATAATTTATTAACACATTATTATCTTCCGTTAACTAGACTTTGGATTTGTTTTGGTTGTTTTCTTTAAACTATTTTTTAGAGCCTCCTTATTAATATGCTCCTCATCTTTTTATAATTATTATGAGATTGCTTTTCTTTGTTTAAGCATCTAGGGAAATAGGATATTATAAGTTATCTTTCGCATTATTTAATTTTCTTTTCTCTATTGTTACATAATTCATTGTGACCAGGACCCTGTTCTGTCATTTGTGCATTCACAGGGTCATTTTAAGGATTTTCTAATTTCTCAAACCAGTCGAGATGGTGAAGTTCACAGCCGAAGAACTCCGTCGCATCATGGACATGAAGCATAACATCCGCAACATGTCTGTCATTGCTCATGTCGATCATGGTTAGTTATTCCCTAGCTCATACTTTCTCGATACCATGTGAAGTAACAAATACATCAAGAGCTGTGTCTTATATTTGCAGGTAAATCAACCCTCACTGATTCTCTTGTTGCTGCTGCCGGAATCATCGCACAAGAAGTCGCCGGAGATGTTAGGATGACTGATACTCGCCAAGACGAGGCTGAACGTGGTATTACAATAAAATCCACTGGGATTTCCCTTTACTATGAGATGTCAGAGGAATCCCTAAAAAACTACAAGGGCGAAAGGAGCGGAAATGAATATCTAATCAACCTCATCGATTCACCTGGGCACGTTGACTTTTCTTCAGAGGTCACAGCAGCTCTTAGAATCACTGATGGAGCATTAGTCGTCGTGGACTGTATCGAAGGCGTTTGTGTCCAGACTGAAACTGTGCTCAGACAAGCTTTGGGTGAAAGAATTAGACCTGTATTGACTGTTAACAAGATGGATAGGTGTTTCTTGGAGCTTCAGGTTGAAGGGGAAGAAGCCTATCAAACATTCCAACGTGTCATCGAGAATGCCAATGTTATTATGGCAACTTATGAAGATGCTCTTCTTGGTGACGTTCAAGTGTATCCAGAGAAGGGAACTGTGGCATTCTCTGCAGGTCTGCACGGATGGGCCTTCACTCTGACCAACTTTGCCAAAATGTATGCTGCAAAATTTGGAGTCGATGAGTCTAAGATGATGGAGAGGATGTGGGGTGAGAATTATTTTGATCCAGCTACGAAGAAGTGGACTACTAAGAATACGGGATCTGCTACCTGTAAGCGTGGCTTCGTCCAGTTCTGCTACGAACCAATCAAGCAGATTATTAAAACTTGCATGAATGATCAGAAAGACAAGTTGTGGCCGATGTTGCAAAAGCTCGGCGTGACGATGAAATCCGAAGAGAAAGAGCTGATGGGCAAAGCTTTGATGAAGCGTGTCATGCAGACTTGGCTTCCGGCGAGCACGGCTCTTTTGGAGATGATGATCTTCCAGCTTCCGTCTCCTTCCAAAGCGCAGAAATACCGTGTGGAGAACTTGTATGAGGGTCCTCTCGATGATGTATACGCGAATGCCATCAGAAACTGTGACCCAGAAGGCCCCCTCATGCTGTACGTTTCAAAGATGATTCCAGCTTCCGACAAGGGCAGGTTCTTTGCATTTGGCCGGGTGTTCTCCGGCAGGGTAGCTACCGGCATGAAGGTCCGAATCATGGGGCCGAACTATGTGCCCGGGCAGAAGAAAGACTTGTACGTGAAGAGCGTCCAAAGAACTGTCATCTGGATGGGCAAGAAACAGGAATCAGTGGAGGATGTCCCTTGTGGAAACACAGTCGCCATGGTCGGTCTGGATCAGTTCATCACCAAGAATGCGACTCTGACAAACGAGAAGGAGGTCGATGCGCATCCCATCAGGGCCATGAAGTTCTCTGTCTCCCCCGTCGTCCGCGTCGCCGTGCAATGCAAGCTCGCATCGGACCTGCCTAAGCTCGTGGAAGGATTGAAGCGCCTAGCCAAGTCAGACCCCATGGTGCTGTGCACGATAGAGGAGTCCGGCGAACACATCATCGCCGGAGCCGGGGAGCTTCACCTCGAAATCTGCTTGAAGGACCTGCAAGATGATTTCATGGGAGGAGCCGAGATCGTGGTATCCGACCCGGTCGTTTCCTTCCGAGAAACTGTGCTCGAGAAGTCATGCAGGACCGTGATGAGCAAGTCCCCCAACAAGCACAACCGCCTGTACATGGAAGCGCGGCCCATGGAAGAGGGTCTCGCCGAGGCAATCGACGAAGGGCGCATCGGTCCGAGAGACGACCCCAAAGTGCGGTCCAAGATCCTGTCGGAGGAGTTCGGCTGGGACAAGGATCTAGCCAAGAAGATTTGGTGCTTCGGCCCCGAAACCACCGGCCCCAACATGGTGGTCGACATGTGCAAGGGAGTTCAGTACCTCAATGAGATCAAGGACTCCGTCGTCGCCGGCTTCCAGTGGGCATCAAAAGAAGGAGCACTCGCCGAGGAAAACATGCGAGGAATCTGCTTCGAAGTGTGCGACGTCGTCCTCCATGCCGACGCCATCCATAGAGGCGGTGGGCAGGTCATCCCCACCGCGAGAAGGGTCATCTACGCTTCCCAGCTGACTGCCAAACCAAGGCTTCTGGAGCCTGTCTACCTAGTAGAAATCCAGGCCCCTGAGCAGGCACTCGGTGGCATCTACGGCGTGCTCAACCAGAAACGAGGCCACGTCTTCGAAGAGATTCAAAGGCCCGGCACTCCTCTGTACAACATCAAGGCCTACCTCCCCGTCATCGAGTCTTTCGGATTCTCCAGCACGCTGAGAGCCGCCACCTCCGGCCAAGCATTCCCCCAGTGCGTGTTCGACCACTGGGACATGATGTCTTCTGACCCGCTCGACTCAGCGTCGCAGGCAGGGCAACTGGTGGCCGATATCCGCAAGAGGAAGGGGCTGAAGGAGCAAATGACTCCTCTCTCTGAGTTCGAAGACAAGCTCTAGACTTTCACTTCACTTCCTGATTACCCTTTTCGTACTTTGGAATTTTGGTTAATGTTTTCGAGTTAATTTTCCTTTTCGAAGAGTATCATCATTTGGAACCGAGTTATGTTTTCTTAGGCGAGCATCTGATGCTCTATTTATTTATGTTTTGAGATGAGTAATTGCGATTTCTATATATTACAGTTTAGTTATTTTAAACTTTCTTGCTGAACTATAAGAAGCAGTGGGTTCCTCATCTGCTCCAAAAGTCAATGTCCCACTGACTCCAGACGGGCGAATAACGCAATCCACCATGGACAGATGGCTCAATTCCTCCCGTCAAACCCCATGGTGGACAAACAAAAGGCCGCGTGAAATGCGATGGATTTGGACGAACATATCCACTGCCAGCCTATAGTTACGAAGAAGAAAAAGAATCCAAGAAACAAGGAGAGGCATGCCAATGGCAAAAGGGAGCACCTCGCCTTTTCGATCCTTCCTCTCCCCTTTAAATCGCAAGCAACTACATAGAAATGTTCCCCTGAGACGTCAAGCTTCACCAGTTTCTATAGCTGCGTCTCGATATGGGCGAAGCTGTAGTCGATGATGAAGAACTCTTCGATTCAGACTATGACGATGATGCCGATCAAGCGGAAGACGCAAACATGAGCCAGACTGGACCTCTGTATGAGCTATCTACTCTAATGGAGCAACTACCTATCAAGTAAGTAGTAAATATAGGACCATAAACGAGCTATAACTTAAACTGTTGAAATAGTTATTCAAGTATTTAACTTGTTTTTTTGTTAGTTTGAGGTTGGTTTATTTATATATTATCAAGCTTTTAGTTCAATTTTATTTGTTTGTTTAAAAATTTTACTATTTAAAGTTTGTTTGATGGAGTATTAAACTTGACCATAGTACATGTTTTTTTTTAAATCGTTTAATTAACTTTGTATGGATTGAATAAATATAAATAAACTTTTACTAAGTCAAACATAAATATTTGATTCATCTACGTCTCTAAATAAGTAGAATATTATTTCATCAAATGGAAAATAAGATGAAGTCGATTTGCCTCGCAGGAGAGGGCTCTCAAAGTACTACCAAGGGAAGTCACAGTCCCACACGTCCCTCTCGATGGTCAGGACCATAGAGGACCTGCCAAAGAAGGAAAGATCTTACAAGAGAAAGATTGTGAAGGCACGCGAGAGCTACGATGGAGTGGATGCAAGCCAGAAGAAGGGTACTGGTCATGCTCTTGCAGGGACTTGTGGGAAGGTTCCAAGGGTTGCTTCTTGTGCTTCTTTGCCAACACCGAGTAGCAACAAGAAAACCACCTCTTTTTCTCACACAGAAAAATTCATGTAATTCTCATTGATTGCTTTTATATATCGTTTTTAGATAAGGAAAAAAAAAATTGAGTTCTGTTTCTTTATGTGTTTTGATGCGTTACTAATTGAGTTCTGTTTCTTTATGTGTTTTGATACGTTCCTAATACGGTTTGAGTTAGTTGTTGTTTGTGTTTCTAATATGTAAATTTGTTGACTTAACATGATTGAGTTGTGATGGGCACGGAGAATTGAGTGATGAATCATAGGCATATTGGATTGAATGACATGGAGCGAACTAGGCGAGCTTAGTGTATTCGAAAACTTGGCGGCCTAAAAGTCAAATAACGCTATGCAAGCTTAGGGAGTTTGGTGTATTCAATAGCTTACCAGTTTGGATTGAAGAGATTAAAGATCATAAAATGAGTGTTGAGAGATTATAAAAGTCAACTACGTTGAGGTTTTGACTTTAATACAATATTTTTGTCTAGAGATAAAATCCTTTC
>JBAMIB010162102.1:0-13186 GCA_037177415.1 Kaempferia rotunda
CCAACATTTTCCTCTAAATACAAGAAGTTATCTTTACATTGATAGGCCGTTCGGCGAAGCTAATTCGCTAAGGTCAATAACCAATTAGATCGCGTGGCTGAGCAACCACAACGGTGAAGTCCGATCGGTAAAAGAAGACAAAAGTCTTCTGTCGCCTATTATAACGGAATGTCAGAGAATATTCCATATCAGCTAAGAATCCTATCAGGTGCAGACACGTGGCAGCTGCAATCATGAGCAGCCCATTTAAAGAAAGGCCCAAAGAGGGAAAAAAACAAACCCCTGCATGACACATGTCCTGTAAAATCATAATCTCTACAGGTATAAATAGAGCCTCCCATGGAGGCTAAAGGTACGATGAAATCCTCATTTTACGCCGCTACTCTGTCAAATTTTTTCCTCTCAAAACTCGACTAACTTGTGCATCGGATAACCAAACAAGGGGGCGATGACTCCTGTTTGGTCATTAACGTTGTTTGCTCGTTTATTTGTGTAGATTCAAGTGCCGCTCCACATAAGCAATTCTATTATCTGACTGTGTAGGATTTTCTCCGATGTCTACTGACTCACCTAACAGACAGGATCCCAATGTATTATAAAAAATTTTCATATCAATGAATATTAGCTTTAAGAAAGCAGATCGTGATTATCTCGACCGCCTCTTATTTACTTGACGATTGATGAAAAATTTTGATAGATCATTGATCTTAAGATTACTCTGAATATTTGATATTAATTAAAAAAAATCTATAAATCAATTACGGCCAATTGGATTGTTAAGTCGTCCATTGCGAGCCATCCGAAATTTTACCATGATGTCCGGAATTTTATAACAAGTTTTAAAGCATTTCATCCAATAAATGAAAGAATTATTACAAACTATTAAGCTAGTAATGTCTGCGTGGTTGTGTATGCGCCTTTCTGTTTCTGCCAACCGAATGCCGAAACTACACCAAGGTGGAGCAGGATGACGTGGATGGATCAAAAAGGGCAGGGACCAAGTACTTCCTCCCGCTGGTCCCGTAGGAGTTGTAACTGGCTCCTGTGGTCTGGTCCACCAGTAGGTCCCCTGCGTACCCTGGGTACGCCCCCTTCCCGTAGACTCCTGTGCACGCAGTCGCCGCCTCCAGCGGCGCTTCCTTCGGACCCTGAAAGAATCCGTTGCCGAAGGGGTTGGTGGCGGTTCCGGCGAGCAGAGCGGCTAGATTAATTATCATCCCGTCGATCCCGACGTCTCCGTTTGGCGCCACGAGGGGCGGAGACTGCGGCCCATACTCCGGTTGATGGAACGGCCACGCGCACACCCCGGGGCACTGCTTCGCCGAGTTCCCAACCCACACGTAGGCGAACCGCCCAGCGCGGCTCCGCCCCGACGCCGCGTGAGTGCCGCACCGGCTCACGCAGAAGCCATCCGCGGCCACGTCGTCGGCGGTGAGAACCACATTCACGGCACCACGCGGCGCACCTCGGGCGGCGAGTTTGGCGAGGTCAGCATCGCCGAGGGAACGGCCGAAGGAGTAACCCTCGTCGAGAATCTGCTCGCCGAGGTAGATCCTGGGCGGACGGGTGCGGGAGGCGGCGTAGTACCGAGCAAGCCCGCCCCACCAGGCGGCAACTGAAGGTTCGAAGGAGCCCTTGTGGTGGGTATGCGGGGAGAGTGAAGCGACGAAGTCGGAGACAATGGCGCGTTGGGCAGCGGAGAAGCTACCGTAGAAGATGAGATTGACGGAGATGTTGCCGGTGAGAAGGGCGCCCTTGTGGTAGGTAATGGAGAGTGGCTGCTCCTCCACCGGGGCGGAGAGAGTAGTTCTACCGCAACGGCAGAACTGGAAAGCGAAGAAGAACAACACCAAGAAGAAGACAAAGGTAGAAGAGATCGCCATGGATGGAGCTAGAGAGCAAGAAGAGCTTGCTCTGTAAGATGAGTAGTGGTGTGTTTATATAGAGCTGGGAAAGAAGTTAACATTTGAACGGAAAAGGAGAGACGAGCTGACCTGAGGGCTAATAAATAAGGGTTATGAGGGAACCGTCACTGGACTTTCTAAAAGAAAGGCGTTCCCAGCTGGCATTGCCTACTTTGACGAAACCACCCTTGATGATTTTCGAAATAAAGCTACAAAACCTCCTAGGAGAGGGGTAGATTGGGAACAACACGTTTCGTTTCTCGAGGTATTTAAATCTGGAAAGAGAGAAGGAGTTATGGAATTGGGATGCGGACACGTGACAGCTGTCGAGGAGGTGGCCGGAGAGTGGTAGAGTGCACCGAATATCTCGTGAGTCCACTCATCGGCGCAGCGCCGTACTCATGCCACGTAGGCGTCAGCTCATTTTCTATGGGAAATAGAGATGATGTCGGTGATGATGTAATAATTAAAAATCTTCAAAGTATTATATTTATTAAGTGTAAGTTTAATCAATTACAATTTAAAAATGATTGGGGTTCCGCCGCCGGCGAATGACGTCGTCACTTACGTCTCGCCGTGGCTCTCTGTTCCGTGGCTTTCTGTCCGTCCTATTAAAGCCGCTTGCAGATGTCGTCTCGGCCATATCCATCGACGACAGATCATTGGGCCATGGGTTGGAGAGGCATCCTCGGCTTCGAGTACGGCGTCGTGCAGGCGCCCCTGGGCCCCGATATCTCCGGCCCGGAGCTCGTCGCCGCCGTCGCCAACGCTGGCGCAATCGGCCTCCTGCGAGCGCCTGATTGGGTACTAACCTTTCACTTTCTTCTTCCCTCGATCGTTTAAGTTGGATGACCTATTTTTTTATTTGTTAGGAAAGGGCAGTTCCAAGAAATTCACAGTACTTTCCCGTTTTTCTTTTCTTCAGTTAAATCGATTAAAAAGCTTATCTTCATGTTCCTTTAGCACTTCCAATGAGCTTTCTAAATCATCTCGTCCTCTACATCTTGATTTTTTTTTTTTGTTCCCCAGGAGGCACCTGATCACCTGAGGGATCTAATACAAAAAACTAGAACTTTGACAGACAAACCGTTTGGGGTCGGTATGGTTCTAAGTTTTCCACACAAAGAAAACCTGAAGGTTGTGTTGGAAGAAAAAGTTGCAATATTGCAAGTTTACTGGGGAGAGTTCCCAAAAGAACTCGTTTCAGAGGCACATCTTGCAGGAGTCAAGGTCATTCACCAAGTAGGTAACTATGATACACTTCAGCTTTCCCAATTCTCCAACACATTGGCGGCTTAAGAACTTATCCAGTTATCCTGAACTGCTAAAGCTTAGAAATTGCCTGAATAAACTATTTATCAAAGCGTTTCAAGATGCTTTCATCTCGTTTAATTGTTAGATTTTAGTAATTACATCAATTGAGATTCTTGATATTTTCTAAGCGATCACTTCAATTGCCTTCCTTGTGCTAAAAAAATTCAATTTCTTGCATAGGTTGGTTCTTTTGAGGAAGCCAAGAAAGCCAAATGTGCTGGAGTTGATGCTATTATTGTTCAAGGTCGTGAAGCTGGGGGGCATGTAATTGGTCAGGTATTATTGTTACCGGGCTATATCATTATGATCGGTTAACTGAATTCTTACATTTAGATATATGATGCACAAACGTTGTAAATGCTTATGGTGTCTATGTCATGCACATATTGAATACCTTATCTATATTGTGTTTCTGTGGTTATTTGGATTTTGGGACACATCACATAAGTCTCCTCCAAGATTTCATAATAATTGTATGTATGACATATTTGCATTGGATGTTTTTACAACATTGTCTATGACTGTATCATCTGGCAAGAGTTTACAGAGGATTGATATTTTTCTCTCAAGTTATTATTATAACTCAAAAGCATATATATATTTTTTGGAATTACTCTAATGCAATGTCTGCCTCTTTCTGTTTCTAAATTGTGTTCATGGCTATGATTCATATCCTATCTTCTAAAAGAAACTGCTAATGCTTCATAGCTTATTTTCAGAATGAAAATGCATATGATTGATAGCTATGAATCATATTGAAGTTCTTAAAGCTGTCAGATTAAGATCGAACTGTTCTTCGGGTATTTTAGATGGTTTCCTTTTGCAGGATGGATTGATCTCGCTACTGCCAAGAGTAGTAGACTTGGTGTCAGATTGTGATATTCCTGTCATTGCTGCGGGTGGTATTGTAGATGCTCGTGGTTATGTTGCAGCTTTGATACTCGGTGCTCGTGGTGTTTGTCTCGGGACCAGGTCTTCGGTCTACTATTGTTTCCCATTTCAAACTCTTATTCCTTCATTCTCTCTGTTTCTGATCTTTTAAGGAAATCTGTATACAGGTTTCTTGCAACCCATGAAAGCTTTGCACACCCTTATTACAAACAAAAGCTGCTTGAATACAATGAGACAGAATACACAAATGTATTTGGCCGTTCAAGATGGCCTGGCGCACCGCATCGTGTGCTAAGAACACCTTTCTACAGTGAGTGGAGGCATCTCCCGGATGATGAAAATGAGGAAAATCAACCTGTCATTGGTCATTCAGTAATTCATGGAGTGGTGAGCAATTTGAATAATTCATCGATTACATTATCCAGTTTTAACGATCCTTTCGCTGACAGCCGAAGGAGATACACCGATTTGCCGGTACTATTCCAAATGCGACGACGACAGGTGATTTGGATTGCATGGTTATGTATGCTGGTGAAGGTGTTGGCATGATCAAGGAAATTCTGCCTGCTTCAGAAGTGTTAAAGAAACTAATCGAGGAAGCACAACAAATCATTCAGCAAAAATTTTCTCATGTTTGAACTCAAATGAGTTCATAAAATCAATGAAATTTCAGTAGTAGTTTTCAAAATAATGCAATCATGATCAATCTGTAAGTTTCATGATCTTTTTTTATTGGCTGAAAAAACAGTATGTTAAGCTGCGTTTGATTTATGAAAAAAAAAACTGAATGGATCATTTTCTTCGCTTTGTCCTCTGAGCATTGTGATTCCACTGATTGGAAAAGAAAAAATAAATAATGTCAGAGAATGTCAGGGATTGGATATTCTTAATTGAACCTGCATATAAATAATTAAAAATATTTATTTGTTTGTTTATTTGCTGATTGTTTTCCATTAATAAATCAATTACTCAACACAAATCATGACTATAGCTATAAAAAAGAGTTCAAATATCCAAAATATATATAATAGTTTTTTGTTTCTTATAGAAAATATAGGCGCGCGCGCTTCGAAGTTCAGAGCAGGAAATTCCGTGATCTTTGCACCGCCCTCCATAGATTTCTATCCAACATTCTATCCGCACATAGTCAAAGGTTAAGGTCAAAATTCAGTAAATGGGAGTCAACGGCAACCAACCACTAGCGATATTTTATTGACCGAATGGTATCTATCATAGATATTGCACTTGGATGCACAATCACTTGGCCATGTGAAAAACCTTGACTTTTATTCTTATGTGGTCGCTGTTTGACGTTGACCCAGCGTCAAATTCAGCAAATGGACCATCAACTCCCCCACTACCATGTTTATAAACATCTTCTTCACACTCAAATCCTCTACTTTAAACAACTAGCCACTCCTTGTGTCGATTGCCTTTAATGGTGTTTCACCAAACGAGTCGCAGAGCTGGATTCCACTATATATAATATGAATTTTGTTGTGGGAGATATATTTTGTGAGACATGAGTGTGTTCACCTTCGCATAATAATGTCTCTTTCAATCTTTGAAACGGAGATTAGCTGAAGGGTTAGGATCGTTTCCAAGTGTCGGTAGACGATAATAAGATTATAGTAGTCAATTCATTAAGGAACCTAAAAGCAACTCGATAATGAAGTCACATGCATGAGTATATACATCCATATCGCTCATTATCAAACACATGGAATATTTGTAAGCAATCTACAGTGCAAAAGATGATAATTCAGCACCAAGTTCTGTGGAAAGATGAAAATTATATTACTTAACGACCTTTTAGGTGGGAAGAACTTATATTACCGAGGAGAATGAACCCCAAGGGAATCAAACATTGCTCCACGATGACAATTTTACGACTCGAGTACCAAGTCAGTTGTGCCCGTGGGAACAATGGTAAGCAACTAGTATTAGATTTTAAAAATAAAGATTTAAAAATATTAATTTCTAATTATTAAAATTTATCCTTTGAAAATAAAAAGACCTTACATCAATGTAGGACATTTTTATTCTTTTTTTTTCCTATTCTTTTACTCAAGCAAAATTGATATTTATTTATTTATTTAAATGCACCTTTATTATAATATAAATTATAGTCCTCCAATAAGTCAATCAAAAAATATAAGTGCAAGTTAGTGGAATTAGCACTCTTTCTTTGATAATTTTTCATAACACTAATTGATGAGATCTATTTTATAAATCCTTTAAATTTACACTAAATATATATTCAACGTCTTGGCTTGTTAAAGAGAGAAGGGAAATGATCAAGTAGGAAATATAGAGCAGGGATCTTCATCTATATTTTATAAATCACTCTTGATCCCTCTTAATCTCGACCGTTAAATCAGATTAAGGAGTCAATACATATATTGCTGATCTAATTATCCAACGATAAAGATCAGGAGAAACTAAGAGTGGTTCATGAAATATGACTAGAGGATTTTAAACATTGTAGCACTTTTATGATCTATTAAATTTCAGTTTGGAAACTTTGGATGATATTTAAATTATTAGAAAATTTTGAAAAAGTAAGAAATTTTAGGGGTTTAAAATGATATATTGATATTTATTATATATTTAAGTGAAATTCTTGTCAGAATTTGAAAACTATAACTAATAATGACGCTTTCAAACAGCTGTTCAGTGCGACGCGGATCTCATTAGCGAGGAGGAGCCCGTGAGCGAGAGAAAGGAGGAAGGAGAGGAGAGTAGCAGCGAGTGAGACGCTGAGGTAGGTTGATCTCCTCTGTCCTTTTCTACCCTCTTTCTGCAATTCTGTCTGGAGAGAGGCGAAAGCGGCGAAAGAAAAGATCTGGATCGAAGAAAAAAAATGAGAGGGTCAGGTCCGCGTGAAGGCAGAGCTTGTTAGATCTCCATCATCCTGAGAAAATTGTGGTGTTTTTTATCCCTTCCGTTGTTTGCTCTCCCGTTCCCAAGAACGTTTTTGTGTAAACTTTGCTCCTTGAGTTGAGTTTGTTTCATGCCTTAGGTTTTGAGCTGTTGCAATCGGAGATTCTGAATCGATTAGGCGACATTAATAGGTAGGAAACTGAAACCGAGATGCTAATTTACTTACTATACTGAACTTGAACGCGAGATTGGTAATTCTCCCTTTTACCATTTTTTTTTGCCATAGAATGAGGTAGACGGTCCATTCCATAGCTATTTAATGCGGTTCAAAGAAGGGTGACTGACCAAACTCTTTTCTTGCTTCTTTCCTATTGATGTATTCCAGTTTTCTCATTCCTAGTTGGTGTAAAAGGAGATTCTTATTTTCCTTTTCTTTTTCTTTTGTCAACGATCTAGCATGATTTTTTTTTTTTTTTTTAGATGCAAAGTTTTAACTTGAGTTTTCGCTGAACTCCAGTGAGTATTGGGAAAAAGGTGATGTCGAGACCGCTCTATCGTGGGATTTCTGGTGGCGGAAAAAGCAGCAGCCCCGCAGGGCATGATCCGTTTGACATGAGCTTCCAGGGAAAGGATCTGGGAGAGAATGGATTTAACCATGAATCCCTGAGCATCTCTGGAGCAAATCGAAGCCGCCAAAGCCTCATTTTTACTTTTCTTAAGCTGAGTCTATTTTTCTTAGTAGTACTTTCCCTCTCTGGATCCTTCTATTGGGCCATCTCCATCTCCGCCACCCCCCGGAGTAATATCTATCACCACTACCGGCGACTGCAAGAGCAGGTTGTCGCTGATCTCACACAGATCGGGGAGCTATCCCTCGGGATTGCACGATTGAAAGAACTAGAATTTTGCCCAGCTGAGTATGAGAGTTATGTGCCTTGTTATAACAATGTCTCAGAGAACCTAGATTCTGTAGATCCAGTGATACCAATTGAGTACGAGAGAAAATGTTTACATGACACCAAGCTGGGTTGTTTAGTTCTATCTCCAAGGAATTATAGAATTCCACTAAGGTGGCCAAGTGGGAGGGACTTGATCTGGAAGGATAATGTCAGGATCAGTGGACAAGAGTTCTCCTCTGGCAGCTTGACAAAGAGGTAGACTGTATTTGTAATGTTTTATAGTCATTTAAAGCATTTCACTCAATAACCTGTGCATTGGTAGGATGATGGTGGAGGAAGAACAAATCTCTTTTCGATCTGGCTCCATCATGGTTGATGGTGTAGAAGATTATACCCACCAAATAGCCGAGATGATTGGGTTGCAGGAATCTAACTTCGTCGAGGCTGGGGTTCGTATTTGTTTCTACTAAACTATTTGTCTATTTGGTCGTGTCCTCTTTTGTAGCTATAAGGGAGAAAATTGAACTAAAGGAGATATTGATTAGTGTACATAACTTCATTGCTAATTCTACTTCTCTAAATAGTAACAATTAGACAAGGTTAATTCTTGTCTATGAGTTGCAGTCTGTTCTCTTCTCGGTGCACAAACCATTTTTACTTTCCTATCTATGGTATCCAACATCTAGCCAAGTTAATGCATGAGTATTGCATATAAAGTTATCGTCTCTCCTTTTGTAAATCATCATGAATTTGCGCTATGAAAGAACTCATTTTTGCTTAGTTTGTCTATGGGTTTATTAGGATAATTGATGAATTTTCTCTCTTTAGAGCCATTTGAAACTCTAGTTTTAAACTATAGTCATAAAAGGTCAAGGCAAATTTGAAGTATATCTGGAAGCTATTGTAAGTGTGAAGGAATAATTGTGAGCTTCCTGTTATATCTAGATTTTTGGTCACCTTACACAATATATGTCTCAGAAGCTCCTTTATGTACTTCTGCTGATCTGTCAGTTAAGTCATGTTTAAATATAAACTATTTCTTCCCATCGTATCAAGTTCGATGGATTTCATAATCTATGTGTGTATTTGTATTTATTTGGTGGCTATCCAGTAACAAGGTTTCACTAATTTGCAGATAAGAACTGTCTTAGACATTGGATGTGGCTTTGGTAGCTTTGGAGCACATCTCTTCTCCAAACAACTCTTGACTATGTGCATTGCAAATTACGAGGCATCAGGTAGTCAAGTCCAACTCACACTTGAGAGAGGCATTCCTGCATTGATTGGTTCCTTTTCAACACAACAATTGCCGTTCCCTTACCTTTCCTTTGATATGTTGCACTGTGCAAGATGTGAGGTTGAGTGGGATAAAAATGGTAAGCATTAACTTATCACATTTATAGAATGAAAGATCATAAATATATAGATGTGCTTATTTTTCTCTCTTTCTTGGAATCGACCTTAGTGTGTGTGTGTGTGTGTGTATTCCTTGATTGACAAGTAAATTTATATTAAAACAATTTAACAAAGCCCTTGAATTTAGCCAAGGACAAGTGTCAGCATGACTAATAAGCCATGTTGTCCATAATCCATGATGCTCTGCTGCAATCTGCAATTGACCTCATTTGGTTCGTAATGGCATATATCAAATTTATTTTCTTGAGAATTCTGTTTCACAAGCCATCTGCTAGGTATCTAGATTTACCTGTGTTACTTTTGATGCTGAGGGCCACTACACCTGCAATTTTATTTTAACTTTAATCATAGATATTATACCTTGCTTGGAAACTCATTTTTGTTGAGCCCTGGATTACTGTTTTACTGGCTGGACGATCAGACCAGTAGGCCATTCAGCTGGAACGTATTTATATTTAGTGAAGTACTTAATGAAAATTGGCTATATCAATCTAGGTTGACTCTGATAACTTGGGATTTTGAATTTTCAATTCATGAACAAATAGGATTGGCTAAGATTCCCAATATTTGGCTTTTTGATCTAGAAAAGTTGATGCACAAACTACATAGTTTCCCATGAAAAGATATTAAAAGATTGATAACTCGATATAAGCAAGGCCATACCAAACTCTCATGTAGCTTTACTGTCTCCTGAGCTTATGAGCTGTTTTAGATTTGATGTTTCTTGTTCAGAAGTAATAAGAATACTGCTCTTAATCTCTCAATGTTTGAGGATTTTATTTAATCGTTTTTTTTTAATACATGGATATAATTGCAGATGGTCTCTTCTTAGTTGAAGTTGATAGACTTTTGAGACCTGGGGGCTATTTTGTCTGGACCTCCCAAATGAATACTCATAGATCCTTGCGTGATAAAGAAAATCAAAAGAAATGGTCAATAATTCGTGATTTTGCTGAAAATCTTTGCTGGGATATGTTGTCACAACAAGATGAAACAATTGTCTGGAAGAAGATTAGCAGAAAGAAATGTTACAGTTCTCGGTATACCCTTTTCCCTGATACTTTTGTTGAGTTATTTCCTTCATAAGGGAAGTCATTATGTTGAATCTCTTTTGCTGCCTTTTTCCGGACACAGTACCTAATTAAAAAATGTGTTCTATTTGCAGAAAGGCTGGACCTGCAGTTTGTGGCAGAAGCCATGATGTTGAATCTCCATATTATCAACCACTAAATCCATGCATTGCAGGGATGAGAAGTCAGCGATGGATTCCCATTGAGTATCGTACTCCTTGGCCTTCTCGAGCGAGATTGAACTCAACTGAACTTGATCTGTACGGTAAATATCAGATCTAGCTGATAGATTTTCTTTATTGTACCAACATTATTATTATGTCATCTTCTATATGGAAATGTTAAAATATTTTTCACTCAACAGGTTTACATCCAGAGGACTTAGCTGAGGATGCTGCAAATTGGAATTCAGTGATTCATAATTATTGGTCACTTTTGTCACCTTTGATATTCTCAGATCATCCAAAGAGACCTGGCGATGAGGAACCCTCCCCGCCTTTTAACATGCTCAGAAATGTTCTTGACATGAGTGCTCATTTCGGAGGTTTCAACGCTGCTTTGTTGGATGCTGGGAAATCTGCATGGGTGATGAACGTTGTGCCTACAAATGGCCCTAATTATCTTCCTCTGATTTTCGACAGGGGTTTTATTGGCGTTCAACATGACTGGTATTGCACTCTAAAGACACACTCTTGGCCTATTGCATCCTCAAACTTGTGCATACTTGTTTTCATTTACATGAATGGAGGGAAAATTTTTAGTCAGTTTATGAGAAAAAGGGTGATAAATAATCTTTGTTTCATGGTGGTAGTAACAATGGGGGAAAGAAAATTGCTAAAATTTAAATTAATTTTATTTATTTGGTATTATTATTAATGAAAGAAAATATTGCAAGGGATTTCAGAAAAGAAGCTGAAGATAAAATTTCAAGACAATTGTTGTGGTGAATTTTAGAAAAGAAAGGAGTGGCTAGTAATTATTTGCCTTGCATCCGGAGCTAGTTCTTTTTGTACCAGTAGCAACTACTGGATTTGTTGTCATACTCAAGTTAAAGATTCACAATGTGTGATATTTGTTGAAGATATTTTACTAAATAATGGATTTTTAATTAAAAAATATTTTAAATTTGAATTTCGGGATGATATTTAGAAACTGAAGATTTTAAATAGATGATGGTGTGTTTTGGGTTACAAATTACAAAAGAAAATTATACAGCTGGTCTACATGTGTCTGTCATCGGTTGTTGAACTTCATGTTAGTCTTCCATTTGAAGGTAGCTTTATAATGGACTAAAGCAGTTCGTTTTTGCCATTTTCCCTTTCAATAAGTTATACTGCTCAATCTAAAAACTCGCATTTAACTGACGAACTCCCTGCAATTTGTTTGGGCATTAATTCTTTATAGTTAGGGTTTTGAACTTTGACATTATAAGATCCGATATTCTTAATGAATTATTATAGTTCTTGTTCCCATTCAGTTCGTAACTGAAAGTTGCCAAGTATCTTGGTAAAATAATAGTTAATGTAGCTCTTCTTGTTATTTATCCATCATGAGCTTATCTAAGACTTTTTGTTAGGTGTGAAGCCTTCCCAACATATCCAAGAACTTATGATATGGTGCATGCTGAAGGATTGCTATCACTTGAAGCTCGCCAAATGCATAGGTGTTCCACATTTGATATACTCTTAGAGATTGATCGCATTCTACGACCTGAGGTATGGTTTTTCTTTTTCCTTTTTTCCGATGAAATTACTTTTCAAACATAGTTATTATTGGTATTGGCTGAAAATTCCCCATGTTAGAATATTTTTGGTGTAAATTACCAATATTTGGCATTTTATCAGAATATTGAACTTGTTGATTAAGGTACACTAAAAGATAACAAATATTATGGCTGGTATTCCTCGACATTAACAATCTATGTGTTGTATCTTTTGGGATAAGATATTGAGTTTATTGGCTGTCACAGGGTTGCAATTCCCTTAACGGAGAACTGAAAGAAATAATATCTTCACAGAGTGACTAGCACTAAATTACAACTTATAAACATGTGGTAGGAAGTAAATTTGGTAAACTCTGCCACTAGCTACTTTATATTTTCTCATCTTACTAGTTTTCAGTTGCTCACCACATAGTCCACATTTGTTTCTCATATTCAAGCAATTGCTGTATTACTAAAAGAATTTCTCAACATGAAGATACAGACGACTGTGTTTGCATTTTGTTGATTCCATAGTTCTTCCTAATTGGTTAAGTTTTAGCACATCACACGGGGCTAAGTGGTTGCCTTGTGTCCTTCCTTCTACGTGGACCATTTAATTGTTACAATTCAGTTCAGCTGATCTTTTCAATGACAACATGAGGTCTCTGTTATTGATTGCAAATCTCTTCAAATGGGTTATATGCATTTGTTTGGCTAAAGAAAAGTTAATAGGTGAATATTTGGTACTGCAAGTCGTGGGCTAATTGAAAAGGATTATTAACGTAGGCAAGTTGATCGTTGTATCTTGGGCTTGATCATTTGGGGTTACTGGTTAGCGGTCGTGCCTCATAAGGTTAATGGGTAAATTCTCACATGTGGAGTAGGTTGCT
This sequence comes from Kaempferia rotunda, assembly GCA_037177415.1. NCBI lineage: Eukaryota > Viridiplantae > Streptophyta > Magnoliopsida > Zingiberales > Zingiberaceae > Kaempferia > Kaempferia rotunda. Next base: position 12,970 of record JBAMIB010162102.1, read on the forward strand.
ACAGTTGGTATCTAAGCCGACACACAAAGGACAGTTTGGTCTCTCAATTCATCTGTGTAGAAATTGAGAAAAGAGGAAAAAATATTATTGAGCCAAACAAGCTACTATAGATTGATTATCTTTGCCCTAAGGCAAGTACTATATATATATATAGCATACAATGGGTACTTGGTCAATTGACCAAGTAAGAGAATTATTCTAAAAAAATACTAGAATT
>JBAMIB010162417.1:0-13181 GCA_037177415.1 Kaempferia rotunda
GTCCCCCGCGCCTTCCGCTCAACTTCTTGTATTCCTAAGTTCCTGCACACTTAGTCACAAGGTTAGATAACGACAGGACCTTAACCTAACTTAGTTGATCACATCAAAATTAACCTGGGGCTCCAATATATTCTACACAACTTCTCTACGAGCTTCCAAATTAATTCGGCTACACTGTTTCCTTGCGACCCTATTACGACGCCCAACTACTGTAGTCAAAGTGACACCGACCTCAAAGCTACGAACTACAACTACAAGTGTCTATAAGTGTGTTTTAAATTATTATTATACCTGCATAGCAGCATAACAAAGTATAGGTTGTAATACTTTCCTCATTTCTGTAATCAACCACTATATCTGAAAGTTTTTCGGAGGAGATTTTAGTAGATTATCCAATTGATATGGTTCAAGGGATCGTGGACCTTGGAGTAGGAGTGGTCGAAAGCTTTGAACTAAGTAAAAATAAAAGTGTCTTGACTCTCTGCTGTGCTTTTTTTATTTAGTTTTCCTCTGTGTACTCGTGTTTTTGAAAAAGTTTTAAAAATCGAAAAGAAATTTTAAAACGGGATTCACTCCCCTCCTCTCATTTGTTTTTGATACTACAGTTAGTTATTTGATATATGTCATGGTTTGCACAAGGTTTGATTTGACGCAAGTTGTAAACATGGTGAGCAAGTTTTTTAAAATCCTGATTGACAACATTGGGATGTAATCAAGTAGATTTTCAAATATTAATGCAATGCCATTTGATTGCTCTTCATTCGTCGGGACCACTGATGGTTTTGATTTGCGGACTAAATTGCAGGTGGCTTTTGCTATCATTGAAGAGGAGCTTGGTCAACCTCTTGAACAGGTATTCAGCAAAATAACATCACAAACAATTGCAGCTGCCAGCTTAGGCCAAGTCTATCGTGCCACTCTGCGCGAAACAGGAGAGGATGTTGCAATAAAGGTTTATAGACCATCAAACTAAATTTTTTTATTGGCCATAATAAATCACTGCCCATAGCTACTGTTTCTCTTTTTCATTTTTTTCTTGAGATGATAATTCATCTTGTTTCAATGGGAACATAAACTCTTTTGGTTGGGTTGGCCACAGTGATGGTGAGGCTGCTACACATCATCTGCATTATCAATTAGTGATGGATGAAAATTTTGAAAGTGATATTCATGAGGTCATAAGGATGTCATGGCTTGCTTAAATGAGAGGCGTGACTCATTCACTAAGGACTATTCACTAATCCAAAATGCTTAAGTTCAATTAAAAATAGCTCACTCATCTATGCTTTCTAATTTTTTTTATTAGTTCATAACTCGCCAAGTGGGATAAAAGTAGTGTGTGACTATCTCCCTCAATTAAGACTTAATGTATCCATTAAGACCTGAAGTGTAACTTATAGACATGCGAAGCCAAATGATGGCTCCTTCATCACACAAACAATCCTTTTCAATACTTTACCATGCCTAGGATCAGAAACACTTTTATATCAATTGTCATTACTTGCTTACATGAGATCACTTGCCAAACTATTGTTCAATGTTCAAAATTCCAAGTCGAGCCAAAGTTTCGATCTTTGATTGGAATGACATTGTTTCGATATTGTGCCTATGTTTCAATGCATGGTGTCGATAATGGATTGGAGTTGAAGAAGGAAGGAGATGAAGCATAGTTGTGCCAAACACATTTTAAATCTTGTACAATGTTGGGCAAAACAGTGGAAACATACCATTTCAATAAATTACCAAAATTCAATATCACTCAACACATCTTTTGCTTCATCTTCTTTCTCCTTCAACCTCCAATATATCACTTGCACCATGCATTGGAGCGTTAACACGATACTGGAATAGTATTTATCCCATCATAGACTGAAACTACACATGGCTCAAGATTTTGAGCATGGTGCCGAGTGGTATCGAATTTTAGTGATTTATCGGAACGATACGTTTGGACCGTTTCACTCGACACCGTACGAGATTTCAAACCATGCTATCATTTCAAAATGCTCAAGAGTTAAGCCTGAGTTATTCATAGTTCACCCATCTAAGCTTATGTATCCTCTTTATTAACCCAAAACTCACCGTGTGGAACTAAATTAGGTGGCAAAACGTTGAGAATTTATGCTAGCCTTACCTCATTTAACCCACTTGCCTCACATGATTAGTTAAACAAAAATTTATATTTAATATATTTGTCATTAGTAATCCAATATTGTCACCTAATTATCTTTTACCCATCACTTTCCATTGTGATTTGCATTGTCAGGATGGGGAAAAGAACCATACCTTGCCTTCCCACCCATAAAGCTGATGGAAAGATTGGAATTGGATTATGTCTTGCTTAGTGCCATTGCTATTTCTATTTTTATTTGTTTTCACCAATAGTAATAATATGAATATGTACTTCATACAAATTGTTGAAAATAGAAGGGGAGCTATAGCGCAATGGTAAAGTTGCTGCCATGTGATGTTGAGATCACGGGTTCGAGTCTCTAGAACAACCTCTTGCAAAATACAAGATAATAAGGTTGCGTACAATATACTCAATGTGATTTGATCCTTCCTCGAAATCCGTATTTCCAGGAGCTTCGTGCACTGAATTGTCCTTTATATAAATTGTTGAAAATGGAGGGCATCTCATTGGTTCGTTTTAAGGAAAAGGCATGTCAGAAACCTATTGAATAATTTAATATTGAGAAAAGTGGAAGCACAATGAAAGTATATGCAGGAGCAGATAACAGGAAAAATATATGAAGAGAATGTGCCATGGGAAGAATGTCGAAGTATTTAATCAACCATTGGTAAACATCAAGTTGGTGTTGGGGATTGCCTAGTGAATAAAGGGTACTTTCATTCAATGCAAATGACCCATAACATTGCAATGCAACACCAACAAAAATTTTGTGCTTGTTTGCATGTGCTGATGTTCACATGGTGTGTGGTGTTTGACAAAGTAGTTTTTAAATTGAGTTTTTATTTGTATAAGTGGGTGAATGAATCAAGCTTCTTCCAATCTAATGTCACAAATTGGCACTATAATAGAGTATGGCTAGTTGTTTCCTATGGCTAATTGCAAAAGGTACATCTTTGGTCTACATTTTCCGAAGTTTACAGAGATAATTGTCTGTAGTGGCTAGGGAGCTTAACTTTTGCCATGGTCCAAGCATGTGTCGTATATTTTTGGGCACCTAGATGTCCTAGAGTGTGATATATCAGGGTTTAAAGCTTTATTCTCAGCTAGAGTATAATCATCTAATGGTTTCAGTCTTCGCCTCCTACTTTGCCTCTCGCCTCCCTTTGCGACTTGTGTAAGCCTCATGACCTTGCCTTTGTCTTGTGTGTATTTAGTGTTGGCCATGCTTTGCACGTTAGTTGATGGGCCAATGACAAATTTCACTTGTGCCAATTGCTGCAAAACAACTTTTTAAACCATGTGATCTACGGGGTCAAACCACCTTATTGGATTCAACCACAAAATATGGATGTATAGGGTCATTTCAAGTGAAAATCCTTAGTGGTTCAAGCTTTAAGATTGCTATGCAAGTTCTATTGATATTGAGTGAGAATCTTCTTATAGGATTGGGGCTATATGGGTCATTTTGTCAATGCTAAAGGCAAGATTTAAAATTTTGAGTCATGTCAAAATTTCAATTTATGACTGGAACGATACGGTTTCAGCACCATATCATATCGTGATGAAACAATTTTGATATTTTTCAAATATAAATATATTAATTAAAAATATTTTTATTAATATTTGATTGTTATTGATGTTTGCTATTGAGTTATATTTGAGAGGTTGAATATTGACTTCAAGTTTTGATATTATCCCATGAAATATTTGATACTTATTGCGTAAAAGTCAATTTATGATTTGTTGAAGTCTACCAAGTAGACATGGCAGGATAGAGTAGGTTTAAATTGTATTTAATTTGATCAATTTAAAATTAAATCAAATTTATATATACAATAATTTTATTTATAGTAGTATATTTTATAAGGTTAGAGATTACATTTTATTATTTATTCTAATAATTTGTTTTCTCCATCTTAAAGAGGTTTATTTTTTCTCTATTTACTTGTGGAGAGATAAAGAAGAGAAAAAAAATTCACCATTTTAAAGTTTTTTTTTTTTTTACAAATTTGTCTCATGGATGGAAGGAGAGAAAAATTAAATAAAGAGGCTTTTTTCCTCTCTATTTATCCTTGTAAAGGAGGGAAAAATTTAATGATGAAGGAAAAAAAAATCACAGATCAAGGAGGAAAAAAATTAAAAGAGGGAAAGGAATAGGGAAAGGAATTTGAATTTATTATCTAATAAATAAATGAATAAATAAATAAATAGCGAATGCCATGAGATTGCGGTGGCCTCACTTCTTTGAACCCGTACCGGTGTTGGTTGATAAGCGGAACAATAGATTTAGTTTGTGTTGGTCTATGCGGACCAGGATGGCTTGGAATTTTATACCATGGCCAAAAGATTAAAAAGTGTAATTTGGGCCAAAACTAGGAAGGTTATTTGATTTACAGTGATGCATGTTGTAGAACTATCTGGCTATTCAAAAACAACTAATCCAACACATTTTAATGAAAAGATTATAGAAGAGATAATAGTTTCCGAACTAATTTTTAGTAACTATGAAATCACTATTTGTATGAAATAGAAGAACAACATAGGGTAGAATTTATCACCTTTTAGTCTAAAACATAATTCTACTTCTTTGGTCCTAATTATGTTCTCATGTCCCTTTGTGCAATCAGTTTTATATAGTTTTCCATTATCATCTAATCTTATCTTGGTTAATGGTAATCAGCAGCTTATTGCTAATTTAAGTATTTCAAGTGTTTTGCTTATGAAGTGACTCATTGGGTCTTCAGGTGCAAAGGCCTGAGATAGAGCCCATAATTTACCGCGACCTTTTCTTGTTTCGTACTTTGGCTTCATTCTTGAATGGTATCAGTCTGCAGAAACTTGGCTGCAATGCAGAGCTTATTGTTGATGAATTTGGTGAGAAACTATTGGAAGAACTTGACTATACTCTTGTAAGTCTGCTCTCCATTGATTACACCTCTTTGAATTGATTTTCTTCCTTACACAATAGCTTCTAATCTTTGTTTTAGCGGACTAAAGAAGCATACCATCCTCCTTTTGAAAATTTCTTCTAAAAGGAAAATCTCAGTTAACTACTACAATAATGCAGAGTTCATTCAAGTAAAACTGTCACAATAACACATAAAGCAGGTGCTGTTGTTTTAATCTTTATTTTCATACAGGAAGCTCGGAACATTGAGGACTTCATTGAAAACTTCAAAGATGATCCAACTGTGAAGATCCCACGAGTATATAAGCAATTCTCAGGTTCACGTGTTTTAGTAATGGAATGGATTGATGGCATTCGGTGTACTAATCCTCAGGTTAATGTGCAAATAGAAAACTATTTCTATAATTGCATTTGACTTATTTCATTTTATTTCTGAAACTTGTACATTTTAATAGTTAAGTGAAAGGGAAAAAAAGATTTAGTAATTGTACATATTAGTTAACTTTGTTCTATTTTTGTTTGTAATCATCAGGCCATTAAAGAAGCAGGGATTGACGTAAATGGATTCTTGACAATTGGTGTTAGTGCTGCTTTGAGACAATTGTTGGAATTTGGGTTATTCCATGGAGATCCACATCCTGGAAATATTTTTGCCATGCGTGATGGACGTATTGCTTATGTTGACTTTGGAAATGTAGCTGTCCTTAGTCAAGTGAGTTAGAAATAGCTTTCAGGTTATCTTGTACATAAATGTTATTTTCTTTGTTATTCAATTACAGAGTAATTCTTTTGCTGATATAAGTTGCATGACATATTTCATTCCTTCTTATATTTGTTGGTTTTGGACTTTCGGTTGGGTATTGGAGATCTGGTTCTTCAGTAAGATAGCATGCAAGAAAAGCCTTTCTTTATTATCCTAAACTGAATAGGAAGTAAGAATTATCTTTGTCATCTATATGTTTACGCATACAACTGAAGGAATAATGTGTTGTCAAAGATTTTTTAAAAAAATTATATCGTTCATCAACTATGGTACATAATCCTTTACTTGTCTTCATCTTTTCCTATTCCTTCTCTACTTATCTGTTTGCTAGTTTGTTTGAAACATTTTCTAGGGAAAAAAATGACCCAAATTGTTCATTATTCACTTTTTTACTTCATTTTTCGCAATATAGAATAAACTTGTACACTGCCTAACAAACAAAAAATTTAATGCCATTCAGCACTAATTTGATGCCTAACAGGTTATTTTTCTTGTTGATGTTCTAGAATAGCTTTCTTAACTTGGATGTTTTCTGAGATAGAGTACTGTACTGTCATCAAAAGTGTTGTTTGTTTTTTGTTTTTTCCCACTCTTTTGCATGCATGTATTTTGTCTGTGTTTTCAACTGGACTGAAACATATTAGTCTAGAAAGAAAGATAGGGTATGGTAGAGAACAAGTAAACATCCTACTGCTTGCTCCTTGAACTTTTGTTGACTGAAGCATTATTCATGAGTGCGCACTTGGTGATGACGCATCTGATGGGAATGGTTGGAATGAAGGCCCACTGTGCATAGTTATTTTTTCTAGAGAGTTTAACACTATTTATAATGTGCTCCACGGTTCTAGTGGGTAGTTCTCTATAATTTACTACGAACAAGTTGATGAACATTCATAATTTTCTACAAACTGGCCCCACCTTAAGAAAATTATTTCTTTCTTTTGAAAATGATTGAAATATGGAAATAGAAGTAAGAGCAGTGACAAAAGAAATGCCTATGGTTTCCAACTTCATTTGAATGGTATATCCTCATGTTTGGTAATACACAACAAGCTAAGTGCTCGTTGGTAATACATTGGTTCAAATTCAAAAAAGTCATAGACATGGTTTCTGTGATATAGTTCTCTTCTTCATATTGCTTGCTGACAAAATAAAATCAATGGTGGTAGGGTTCAACTTTGTAGTCTTCATTTGGGGTAAAAGGAGGCATGTGGCCATGACCAATCTTAAAGGAGAGAAGTGATTATTTTTCTTCAAGATTTAATGATTATTTTTGGAGATTTGCCTCTCAAAATACATTTTGAAGAATGTAATGGAGGAATTCCGGTTGCTATCTTTATAATTGAGAAAGAAGTCCATGCATTAAAGTTGTAGAAGAGAATAGATTTCATCTACTGACAGTGCACAAGGCTAAAGTTGATCATTTTTTTGGTGTCCATAAACAGTTTGCTCCACCACAAAATTAACTGACCTTAATCTATGCCTATCTTGTGGAATGTGAGCATTATCCAATTCTAACTCTCTGCTTCTAATAATTAATTTATGAACTAAATGGTTGGAAATTCCAAGAGAAGTACGTTTAATTATTTGGAATTTGGAGCATAGGACATGTTTCAATATCCTTGTTTCTTAATATTCACAGTTTTAGAACTAGCCTTTTGACTTGTTCTGGCACACGACTCATTTTCCTCTTGTTGAATTTCCATCATTTGGTTTCAGCTAAATAAGCAAATCTTGATTGATGCTGTTGTCCATGCTGTCAATGAGGATTATGCTGAGATGGCAAATGACTTTACAAGGCTTGGCTTTCTCGCTAAAGACACAGATGTCTCTCCCATTATTCCAGCCCTAGAGGCTATCTGGCAAAATTCAGTTGGCAAAGGATTGTCTGACTTCAATTTTCGAATTGTCACTGGTACAAGTTCTTGCCTACATTTTTGTTCAAACCTTGCATTCCAGCTTTTTCATATTAGTATTTATTCTCAATTTTATGTCCGCAATTTTCCTTGAATTTTCAATGCATTTTCAAGTAATCTTAAATGCAATGTTTCATGATTTTAGTATACTATTTCACGAGAATTTGTATATCTATGAGTTGAAGAAGTGTTTGCAACATTGGTTTGAGTTGTTAGAAGAATCTTGTGTAATAATCACTGGTATTGAACTCGTGTGGAATAATAAACAAACATCTCTTGATATTTTCTGAACCTCATCCATACTATGGGCATTTCAGCTTTAGATGGTTGAAGCGTTGGACTTTTCCCTAGCCTTACGTGGAATGTAGAAAGAGCAAATAGTCTGAATAAGTTTGTGTAATTTAATGGGAATTTGCAAAGGCATGTGGAAAAAAACTAAACATTTTGTGCACAAAGAAATTTTAACATCTACTATGTATGAGTTCTCTTTAATTTGTTCCTTTTTTATTATTTATTTATAATTATTTATTTATTTTTAAAAAATAATCAATGCCCTCTGATCGTTGCAGGATGTTACCCATATCTTGGTTTTGCAATTCCTTCAAATCTCACATAGAAAAGTTTCACCGCTATTTTCCTTAAGATAAAAAAAAACACTAGCACTTACCATCATTATAGTAAGAAAAACCAAGTTTCCAAATGTTCTTGTGTTATTTATGACATATTTGGGGTCCTTTCTCATGAACAATATTTGTTATCTATTGTGGCCAATGTAGTGCCAAGTATGATGGGTGATTCTAAGGAATCTTCTTCAGACTCAGTGACCTAGCTTTTATTTGTATTACATTCAATTAAGTTAATGGGATGTTAACCGCTGTCTGTGTACCATTTAAATTTGTTGAGAATCAACAAAAGACATTGAATATGTTTAACTGAATTAGCTTCGAATGATTGGAAGCTCTTATTTGATTGGTGGTCTAACTGTAGATATTATGCTTGTATTTGTAACCAAGTTTGATTGTGACACTTTTCATATAATGTTTAATAAGATTTTATTGATCCATAAAATCTTGAAAGTTGTTTTTTACAGTAAAATAAATGTTTCTTTCAGGGAAGTTCAATCAGCTTGTGTACAATTATCCAATCCGTATTCCAGAGAGATTTTCTCTTGTTATTCGTTCCCTCTTGACTCAAGAAGGAATTTGCTTCACACTTAAGCCAGATTTTAAATTTCTCGAGGTAAATTAAGATGCTATATTGCAAGTATTTGGCCAAAGAGCAGTTCTTTATTATACATATACTTTTTTCAGTTTTTTGTAACTTATGCATGCTATGTGTAGAGATGTTCTTGATTATCGGTAACATTTCACTAATTGTTATCTTATATATTTCTTAGTGAAAAATTCTGTCTATCTAGGTTGCTTATCCTTATATAGCAAAGCGTCTTTTGACAGATCCAAACCCTGCTCTCCGGGAACGTCTCATTCAGGTCTATTGCTACGCAACATAGAATTCTTTCTTCTAAGCTTGAATACCATATATGTTTATGCATGCATGTGCTTTGTGTTTGCTATCTATCCAACTCAAAAAGTTTCAGATAAAAGCAGTACCACTTTAACTGTCATCTAATTTATTCGCGATTTGGATTATCATTTGGAACATAAGATCAGAATAATTGAACAAAGAATGGCCATTGTTTTGAAAAATGGTTGCATACAGACTTGTACAATGAGGGATCACATTGCATCTACTTGTGATCAGATAAGATTATTCGCATTAAACCAGTATCTAAATTTTTAAAATTCAAGTAAATATTGATTTGATTAGAGCAGTTTTAATCATATAAACTGACAAAACTTGTTCAACTGATTGATCACTAATTAGGTCAACATGAAAAGTTTGCTTAGGCTTGTGACAGTGAACATGGATAGATGTAATTTTCTTATTTATACAGTTTATGACTGCAATGTTCTGCATTACTGTCAACATTTAATGTTAACTTTTGTTAAATATCAATTGAATATGCATCACAAAGTGTTCTCATATTACATGTATATCTTTGACTCTAGTATTTGGGAATGAGATCGTTGAACGTTCTTCTATCTAATATATTCACGCTCAAAGTTTGGTACACAAAAAAGGAATTAGTAAAATAAAATGAAACTAAACGGTTGACTTATCATACAGTGTGGGTTATGTTTGATAAATTAAGATTATCTTCGAGTCGTTTCTGGGAAATAGAACGAACTTGAATCTAAAGGATACTGCACAATATATTTACTCGCTTTTATGTCTTTGTAGGTTTTGTTTAAAGACGGAGTGTTCCAGTGGAAAAGACTCGAAAACCTCATTGTTCTCGCAAAGGAAAACGTGGCCAAGATGAGCAGCAATCCTGCATTACAACATAACATGTCTGTAACATATGCCGTTAAACATGTTTATCATTTCATTTATTCTCGTTATTTCTTGACCTTTTTATTAATGTCCATTCAGTCGTAGTTCGAGGAGCTTGCAAGTTGTGAAGAAATTGGATCTCACTGAAACCATAAAGGATGGAGCACGAATGTTCCTCATTGATTCAGGGATTCGGCGTCAAATAATCATGGCTTTGACAGAAGATTCCAAGCTTCACATTCAAGAGGTCGATAATATATTTCTGAATGTTGAATCTTGTTCTTTCCACCTGCACTAGTTTACTGAAATTTGCTCGGTTTCCTTTCGCAGCTCGTAGATGTATATAGGTTGGTCGAGGATCAGATTGATATTCCCTCTGTTGCTTTGGAGGTCCTGCAAGGTGAAGTGTCTGCCAGTCTTATTGTTTTACCTTGGAACTCCTCTCGAATGCCAAATTAAGACATACATATTGATTGTTTGCAGACTTGCCGAATGTGACACGCGATTTTATGCTTTCATGGAGCGATACCATCCTATCCGACCGGTGAGTTTGTCATGGTTTCACCATCATTGTCGTCAGAGTGGGATCTCGATATGCCCCTGAAGTTTTGGAGTTCTCCCTGTGGCTGAATTACCGACACCCCTTTCACTTGTTTTTTCACACAATCTAATTGTTGTAACTCTATTGCATTACAAAATCAGTCGATTCGATCGGCTTTCTTCCTTAAAGGTGTAAATCTCTTCATAATGTTGTTTGTAAAGTTCAACTGATTCAAATATGAATATAGGCCTTGTACAAATTCTTTCCTCCATTGGAAGCTTTTAAGAAAACTTTGATAAGGTGCTCTTTATGATGTGTGAAAAATAGAAAGGGTGTTTTTTATTTTCATTATCGTCGAAAAGACGGTAGTTGAGTGTTAGCATCTACGATACTATAATACTATAATAATATTATATTAGTGATTATGTATTGTAGCAGTTATGTAACTATTATAATATTGTAGCAGTTATGTAACTATTACAGTGTAGTAGTAGCTTATAGATCTATTACAGTGCAGTAGCAGCTTATAGAGTAGTTGTTATATGTTATAACATCTAGTGGTAGCCGTTGAAAGTAAGAATATTTTTGAGATAGAACAATTGATGGAGTGTACTTTTGATTTTTTCTGAAGGGACGTTTTTTTGTTTTTGATGATTTGTATAATTTAGAGCACCTTTTGATTTTTTACCTAAATACCTTTATTTTAATAATGTTGTTATATATGTATATATATTTCTATTTGATTATAATTATTACGTATATAGTCTATTATTATATTGAAATATTTTTTTAACTTAGTCAAAATTGTTCTAAGTTGATCAAATTTGCACTCCAATGTGTGGCAACTTTGGTTAATGCCGCTATAGGCAATTTTGCTAAATTGTTTTTCGTAGTTTTAATTAAAGTTGCTATCGTAATACTGAAACAATGATATTTTAAAATTAAAAACATAAGATTAGGATGGAGTGTTATCTTGATATTTTAAAAACTAAGGTGCTCTTTTGAAAAACAAACTTTTTAAGTTTTTTTCCATGAATATTCGTCTCGTGATTGATTAATGAGCCTCTAATTTAGTTAGATTATTATTTAATCAATTGTACAGTAGTAACTATATAGGATTCATTTTAATTAATATGATTTATATGATATACATCACATAATATGGTTCAGGTTATTTATTTTACAAACTTTCAAATATCTAAAACTCACCTTAAAAAATATATATATATTTTAAATGAATTCAGTTGTTTTCAGTTCAGATTGACATTTGTAGAGTACTTGTTAAAGTTTACATTAATTTAAAAAAATAAAAAAGAGTTTTAGTTTGATTTAAAATTTTGTTTTGCTAAATATCAAGCTCTTAATTTGAGATTTATTAATTATTTAAAATACTTATAGTTAAAAACTTATTTCGATGATGAGTTTGATATTAAAAGGGTATTTGTTAATTTTTTTTAAATTTATTTATAAGTTTGATAAGAGCATATTAATGACATTAATACCGTTCATAAATTTTATTTATCGATGTTATTAGAATTAGTTCATGATTTCGGTTAGGAACGTTAATAAATTGTATAGATTTTATTTATTTAATTGACACAAGTATAATCAAACTCTTCCCGATAAATTAATGGATGAATATCACTTAATACACAGTTGGTCTAAGAATGTTAAATTAATAAATTATTTGTTGCAAGTGATTTGCATGATGCCAAGTAAATTATATTTATACGAGCGTGGGTGAGTCTTTGTGTAAGGAGCCTTCAGTGCATGGAAGGAGCTTTCCATGTACATGAAGACGCCTTTCATGTAAAGATTCATCCATGTGTGCATAGTGTGTGTGCAGGCTAAGAACTTTATATATATATATATATATATATATATATATATAAAATCAAATAGAATACAAGAACCTAGTTGAAAAAAATAAATGGGTGAATGAGCAGAAGAAGCAAACAACAATGAATCAATATTTAAGAATAAGTTTGGTGGTCGACTGGATAAAAGTTTATAGGTGTATTGATTTAGTTCAATACATTTAAAATTAATTAAATTAATAAATTTAAATAGATTATTAAATTAAAATGAACAAATATGAACACTTATTTATTAAATTCATTAATGTTTATAAATCGGATTATAAATTATTCATGAATATTAATGTTCATTTTTTTATTTAGCATCAGTTATCAAGCTTACACCGATTAATCTTTAGTGACTGATCTAATTCTATACAAATTTTCTACTGATAATCATGACGGAGCCAACTCAAGCCTAGTGTGAGCAATTGCCCACACTGGGTCCGAAAAAAATACTATATAATAAACTAAATATATAAATTATCATATCAAATGGAGGTATTATTTTAATTGTTCTCATGTAGTAGGTGATTATAATATATGCTAATGTAGTTATTTGTAGTTATCATATATGCATGTTATGTTTTTTAGTATTTCTTTTTTCTATCAGTATATTGATACTATACAAATATTTGTCTCAAATGGTTAAATTTGTATTTGATTTAT